>JAGFNQ010004331.1:385759-421739 GCA_024364735.1 Boesenbergia rotunda
ATAGCCCAAAAGGATTTGAGGCAAAAAATAGCCCCGTTTGGAAGAGTTGCATGTTTCATCATAGATCTAACCATGTCTATCAAGGTTCGGTTACGCTCTCAGATACACCATTATGCTGTGGTGTATACGGCGGAGTCCATTGAGACAATATCCCATTGTCCCTAAGATAATCTTGAAACTCTTGACTTAAGTATTCACCACCCCGATCGGATCGAAGTATCTTAATACTTTTGCCAAGCTGTTTCTCTACTTCATTTCTGAACTCTTTGAATTTCTCAAAAGCTTCAGATTTGTGTTTCATCAAGAACACATACCCGAATCGTGAGTGATCATCGATAAAGGTAATGAAGTAGCTATAGCCTCCTTGTGCAAGAGTTGACATTGGTCCACATACATCAGTATGTATTAGACCAAGCAATTCTCCCACTGGATTACCTTTTCCGGAAAAGGGTAATTTGGCCATCTTGCCTTTTAAGCATGATTCGCATGTATCAAATGAACCGGGTTCAAATGATTCCAGAATTCCACATCGGTGTAATTTGGTCATGCGTTTCTTACTTATATGGCCAAGACGACAATGCCACGTATAGGAGTCTATTTGATTATCTATTCGAGCACGTTTGTTGCTAACTTCGATATTGAAAAGTCACCGGATAAATCTAACGTGTAGATACCATTGCACAAAGTTCCGGTCCATAAAGAACACCATTTAAAGTTATGTAACAACAATTGTTACTAAAAGTTAAATGATAACCCTTTTCATTCAAGCATGAAATAGATACAATGTTCTTTATTAACGAAGGAACAAAATAACAATTATCCAATTCTAAGACACGTCCAGTAGGGAGCTTTAGCAAATATGTTCCGATGGCAACAGCAGCAATCTTTGCTCCATTTCCAACTCGCAGATTCGCTTCTCCCTTGACGAGTCTTCTTCTATTCCTTAGCCCTTGTATGTCATTACATATATGTGAGCTACACCCAGTATCAAGTACCCAGGTGGTTGAGGAAATAGAGTGACATTCAATAACGAAGATACCTGAAGAGGATGGGGCATCGGATGCCTTCTTCTTTAAGGACTCAAGATAAACCTTGCAGTTTCTTCGCCAGTGACCCTCCTTGCCACAGTGATGGCAAGTGCCTTTTGGTGTCTTTTCAGTCTTTTTGGCCTTTTTCTTCTTTCCTTTATTCTGTTCTTTGGCCTTCCTCTTAGAACCTTTCTTCGAGGAACCAACTAACAGCACCGTCTTCTGATCCTGCTTCACAGAAGGCTCTATAGTCTTCAGCAGGTTGAGCAACTCAGGAATGGTAGTCTCCAGTTTGTTCATCCGATAGTTCATCACAAATTGTGAATAACTTTTGGGCAAACAATGCAGAATTAAGTCAATACTTAGTTCATGATCCATTGCAAAACCGAGTGTGCTCAGTCGCTCAATGTACCCCAACATCTTCAACACAAACTGTGAGACAGAAGTGCCTTCCTGCATCTTAGAGGTGAAGAGGAGTCTGGAGACCTCGAACCTTTCGGATCTCGCCTGCTCGTCAAATAACTCATGAAGATGGAAGATGATGGTATAAGCATCCATATGCTCATGCTGCTTTTGCAGCTCAGGTACCATAGCGGCTAGCATGAAGCAACTCGCAAGTTCAGAATCGTTTACATGTTTCTGATAGGCCACTAACTGGTCTGGAGTTGCATTTTCTGGAGGACGCTTGGGAAGTTGATCTTCAAGGACATAAGCAAGCTTTTCTGCCTTGAGGACTATCCTCAGGTTTCAAAGCCAGTCCATGAAGTTTGGCCCAGTCAGCTTATTAGTGTCCAAAATGGAACGCAAATTCAGAGAAGACATGATCGAGTGATTATCCTAGAAATACAAATTGAGCTTATGTGAGAAGAATGATAAAGAATGCATCAACATACATTAATTAAATCCTATTTATTTTTCGAATTGAATAACCCTTTTTATCAATTCGGAAGATCGTAGGAACATCTCCAAATAGGTTGATATCCAACCATAGATAAGAACAACCTTGGCTGTGGCCATCAAGTTATTCTTAGCTATGAAGGTAGGTAATTATACCGATTACATATCACATATATGTAATTATCACTTTATGCTAACAACTAATTGAATGTTTGCATAAATCATTGGGTTGTTAACTCATTAACAAGTATGCAACAATATACATAGCACCCAACTGCACCTCTCTTTAGATCGACCTTGGCTGTGGCACAACAAATCGATGCTCCAAGCTTAAGGCTGACCCATTAATCAAGAAATAGTTTTAATATGGTTGGAGCTCATTCAACCGTTTAGTCAGGCTTGGATGTGACCAACAACCAAAACTAAGGATTGACATCTGACTCCAACTATATTTATCATAAACTAATTCCATGTTTTGAACATGTTGAGGTTCAAGCCGGGCATGGATGTGTCCATCAACCCAAACGAGAAACAAAACTCCGGTTCTAACCATATTAATGGAAGGTGTTAGCATTAATATTTTGTAAGGGGTATTGGGTCTCATCCTTTCTTTTCTAAGCACATTCATGACATATAATTATATCATGTACTAACGATTTCCTTAATAAAGTATGTATGTGACTTAATTTATCAAGTCTCATTAATTGAATTAGGAACCGGATTTCCTAATTCTAATTTCATACTTTATTCAAGGAATTATTTTGGGAAATAATTTCCTAAATTGTCATAATCAATTTCGGAAATAATATGTTTAAGACTTTGATTTCTCTAAATCAAATCTTATTAAATTAAGAGACAGATTCCCTTAATTCAACTACATATTATTTTCATGAAAATCTTATTTAAGAAAACTCTATAGGAAATCATTTTCCTAATTAATTTTGGAGACAACAATATGTAAGAGCATCACTTCTTAAATCAAATAAGGAAATTATCGTTTGAGAATCACCTCAAAATTTCCAAGATTTGATTACATATTTTATTTATGGATTTATTAATTTCAACAAAATATTTTCTTTGGGTGGCTCCCCGAGGCTCAGATACCCAAAAAAAAGGAATTTATTGTAAATCTAATTTGGTCCGCTCCCCGAGGCACAACCAAATTAAACATGACAATTTTATTCAAAATAGGAAATTAAATTACAACAACTAACTTTAAATTGGACGGCTCCCCGAGGCTCAATCCAAAATAAAGAATTTTGTTGATAATTTAAAACCAATTCGAATTTAATTGTCAATTAATGATCCATAAATTTGTCTGACTTTCTTTGAGAGAAAGTGCCCAAAATTGCGAGATTTCATAATAGGTTTTCAGAATAATTGTAAGTTTCTGGTACAAAGAAAACTTACATATTTTCAAAATTGAAAATTTTCCAAAATAGGAAATTTCCAAAATTGGAAAGTTTCCAAAAATGGAAGGCTTTCACAATTATCATAAAATTTCAGAGATAGGGATATTGCAAAAGTTTGCGAAATTTCATGAGGATTTCCAAACTTTGAAATTCCAAAATCTAAAATTTACCATAATTGAAAAGTTTCCATAATTGAAAAATTTTCCAAAATTGAGATCATGACAAAGTTTTCCGCAAAACAATTATATGATTATGTCGAACACTAACCGGCTCTGATACCACTGTTGGGACCGGGTGCATGTTGATATGGATGCGGGTTCGTAATTTAAAATTTAATTACGTGCAGCGGAAGATTTAGCTTAAATAATTTCCTAAATTATTTAACCGTACATCTAAGCATGCAATCTTATATTATGTAGACATGATCATATATTAAAATTTTGCAGAAAGTAAACTAATTTACTTAATACCTTGCGTAACTCGAAGGAAGGGACGAGATCCAACCGTAGCGTCCCTTGGAAGCTCCGCCTCTATTCACATCCACGCCGAGTTTTCTTCGGGATGACCTTGCAAAGCCACGAGTTTCGTGCCGACAAGAACTACTAGATTCTCCAAAGACACGACAAGAATACCAAGAGAGAGATGGAAAGACTAACCACCAAACAAAGAACGGAATCAAGATTCCGGGAGGAAGGAAGGAGTTGTGCCCGCTTCTTCTTCTTCTTCGGCAGCTTCTTGGTGGTGGAAGCTCACGGCAACAAAAGGGAGGGCTTTTAGGACCAGCAGCACTAGAAGAGGGAGAGGGAGAGAAGGAGAGAGAGGGCTTATTTCTAGATCTCTTGGATTTAGAATCAAGCCTTGCCTTGGTTCCTTTATATAGTAGCCTCTCTACCGCCAAGTCTCCTTTTTATGGAATAAATTTTCATAAGATATTTATCATATAAATTTTTCTATGAATTATTCCATCATGCCAAGTTTTTATCATAATTTAATTTACAATAAAAAAAACCATGTCTCCCTTTTCTTATGGAAAGAAATTTCTCTATATAAATTTCTTTATATAAATTTCTTTAGATAAAATTTCTTTATCATGGTAAATCAATCTATTATTGATTTTATAAAATAAAATAAACCAATCCATGGTTTATTTTAATTTCCATGAAAAATAAATCCGTTTATATAAATTTATTTATATAAATTTCTTTATCTATAATTTTATAAAACAAACCGCGCTCGGTTTATTTTATAATTTGAACCAAACAATTTGGTTCTCCCCTTTCAATGTGGTCGGCCAAACAAAGAGGGTGGGAACCCTCTTTGGCTGGCCAAACCCAAGCCATGACCTCATGAATTAAACTCATTTAATTCGTTCAATAAGTCTTCAAAAGACTTTACCATTTTATGCTTCCGATGCATCTCTGAAAATTCAGATTCGACTTATCTCTCTTGATCGGAAAATCCAATTTTTAACTCGTTTTAAATCCCTCGAATTACTCGTAGTGCGTGTGACTAAATAGGCTTTCGATTTATGTTGGCCGTCTATAATTCATCAATTATAGAACGATCATGAGTGGCACCTAGTAGTACATCATGATCCCTAATTAATCGAAAGATCAACGGTTGACCTCAGAAATTATTCTGAAACCCTTCAGCAGCTCTAATGAATCGTGCCTCATTCCCTTCACCATCTTATACCCACTTGGTTCAGGACATGGTCTATGTGTGTCAGTCCCCACTAGGCTGACTACGTCACACCTAGCCCAAGTAATGTCTTTCTCGTCCAATGGATTCTAATTACTCTCATGTCATTAAGAGATTCATACTCTGAACATGTCATGCTCTGGCCAGAGACTTCGAGTAACAATCCGACGATAGGCCTTGGGTATACATCTCATCGCAAGGAGTGGTGAATCCTTTGTAGGCTGTTCAAACATCTTCGGGCACTTCGGCTTATACCCAACCATTCTGGGTCCACACCTCCTTGGAGATGCTTACTTAAGATGTCAAAGTATAAGTCTCCATGACCAAAATGACTTGAACACCGTAAGTCAAAGGAACATCGCACTTATGCTGCAGTAAGAACTTCACTGACATGTCTATATGTAGACTACCATATGAAGTTTTACAGCCAGTCACTCCAATGAACTAGTTCCCTTAACTAGCATTCATGTTTATCTCCGGACATCCCAATGTCACCAGCTAGTGAGAATCAGCTGATTAGAGAATAACCCATGCTAGTCTCAATAGAATTGATAGTGTCTGTATTTATCAATTCATCGACTAGGGACAATTTCAATACTTCATAATTGCACAAGTAGAGATAATCACTAGTTGTGAATTCATCACAAATTCTCTCATGCTGTGAATTGTATTGCGGACATTCAGTAAATGAGTTTAAGATCTTAATCAAATACACGAACATGTATACTCAAATAGTGAATATTCATTTATTAAAGTAAATGATTACAATCATAAGGCGATTGCCTTAGGACACTTCTCTCATATTACTAATAGTTGGATCACCCACAATTTGATCGGTTGGGTGACTGAGTCTAGGTTTCTTGGTTTTTCTAGAACTCGATTCTGCCTCAGGTCTGGCTGGTCGGTTTGGTTCACTATTTGATTCAACTCTTTGAGCTGGTTCGATTATTATTTCAATAATTGGTTCATTTGACTCACTAGTTGGTTCAATAGTTAGTTCGTTTATGGGTTCAATTAAGGATTCACCAACTTGTTGATTATCTTCTTGATCAGTGTTTGATGAAGTTGGATTTGGATTTGAGTTAATTTCTTCATCGAATATTAGGTTGGTTGTTTCTTCGATTTTCTTGGTTTGGTTGTTGTAAACCCTATAGGCTCTACTTGTTGTTGAATATCCTAGGAAGATGCCTGGGGTTGACTTAGACTGGAATTTTCCTAAGTAGTCTTTGCTGTTTAGGATATGGACTTTGCATCCAAAGACCCTTAGGTAGTGTAGATTTGGAAGTCTATGGTAATATAGTTCATAGGGTGTTTTGTTGTGTCGTTTGTTAATCAGGACCCTATTTTGGATGTAGCAAGCCGTACTAATTGCTTCTGCCCAATATTGGTTGGCTAAGTTAAATTCATTGAGCATAGCCCTAGCGGCTTCCTGTAAAGTTCTATTTTTTCTTTCGACTATCCCATTCTGTTGGGGGGGTCTAGGACACGAAAATTCATGTATGTATCCATTTACCTTATAGAATTCCTCGAACCATTGATTTTCAAATTCTCCCCCGTGGTCACTCCTAAGTCTTTTGATTTTAGTATCGTTTTGATTTTCAATTAACTTACAGAATTCATTAAATAGGTTTAGGGTTTCATCTTTGGTCTCTAGAAACCTAACCCAGGTAAACCTTGAGTAATCATCAACTATTACTAAGCAGTATCGGTTTCCGCTTAGTGACTTTGCTCCGTGTGAATCAAATAGGTCAAGGTGCCGGAGCTCAAGAGTGGTTTGAGTTAGATCAGATTGAATTAGTTTGTGATTAGATCTGGTTTGTTTACCTTGATTGCATGATTCACATATTAAGTTTTCATGGTTTTTAATTTTGGGAATACCTTTAATTAGGCCAAGTTGGGTGATTTTTGAAATAATTCTTAGGTTAGTGTGACCTAGTCTCCTATGCCAGAGGTTTGATTGTTCTAACTGAGTTAACATGCATTTAGGTACAAGGGGAAGGTTTATAGTGTAAACATTATTTTTCCTAGTGCCCTTAAGCATAATTTCTGAGTCTTGTACGTTTCTAATCAGGCAGTTAGAATTGTTGAAGGTGACTATATAACCAGAATCACATAACTGACTTATGCTAAGCAAGTTAAAATTGATGTTTTCAACCAAAAGAACTTTCTTAATAACAAAGTCAGATTTAAGTTCAATATTACCTGACCCAATTACTTTGAGTGTAGCATTGTTGCCAAATGCCACTGAGCCTAGGTTCTTGAACTTGAGTTTGGTGATTTTCAATTTATCTCCAGTCATGAGCCTGGAGCAACCGCTATCCAACATCCATTGGTCCAAATCTTTATGTTCCTACACATAAAGAGTTTTGTTGATTTGGATCCAATTAGAGTCAGGAATAGCTTAAATTGATTTTCACTTCCTAGTCTGTCTCACCCAAATCTAGGGTTTTCAATCACGTTAGCCTTATAGGTTTTGTGAGACAGGTTTTGATAAAAGAATTTTTGAGAAAAACATGATTTATTTTGAAAAACTTAATTAATTTTGAATACAATTGAATTTATTTTGAAAAGAATGTTTAAATCTATAACTAACTGAAAATTTGTGTTAGATTCGAATTTAACAGAGACTAGTTTGAATTTGAATTTCAAAGATTGGCTTCCAGGTCGTGGCGAGGCACTAGGCCTTCTTTGGCCGTAGCCTTGTTGGATCATCAACCCTTTCCGTGACAAAGCCTTTCAGTGAAATTTCATTTTCAAAATTAATCTTTGAAAAACTCTGGTCTAACTAGTTTGGGTCTTGGATTGGTAGCTTCGGCTAGTTTCACCAATCTAAAGAGACCAAGTAGAGAATACTTGACCTTATTAGAATTCGTTTCCCTAACGTACTATCATCTCACCGCCACCCAATACTATATTGTTCAAATTTCAGTTAAGTCGGTTCAGGCCTTAAACTAACCATTCCTAAATCAAAACATGGTAAATTGCAGGAATTAAGTAAACAATCAAACACGCCAATTGCAATCAAGAATTGAATTTTATCTAACAATAAATATTGTTTTCAATTTGGCTCCCCATGGACTAAAGCCACGATAATGGTCTGGCAAGATGTGAATCTTGTCCTTGGGGATCCAGTATTGATTTGATCCAGTTTGTTTGTTCAGACATAGTTTGGGTACCCATGCCTGAACTTTAGGTCTGGACTAGTTCAATACAGCAAAGTAGGATCTTTGTCTAGATTTGGTTCTATAACCTAGTCCGGATCGATTTAGAACCGACTTCTGTTTTCCAAGAATCATGTCAAGACCCTTGGAACCAGAAGTCAATCGTTCTAAAGCTGATCTAAGGTCCTTAACCTAAGTTTTCAGGGAGGAGTTCTCTTTCTCAAGTTTTTCAACTTGAGTAGAGGTTCCTTCTTGAACATTCTCAGTTAAGGGTCTAGAGTCAGCTCCCTCTTTCAGGAGTTTTACTTCCCGTCGGAGGGATTCGACTCGGAGTTTAGCTTTCGCCAAATTTCGAGAATGATAAGAAATTAACTCATTTAATTGACTTCTAGTAAAACCACTTACCTTGATTTCGCCGTCCTCTGAAAATGTCAGTCTGCCATCGTCCTGTTCTGATTTTGATTCGGTCTCGACTTTTTCTGAGGCGGTTAGTGCGAGTAGGTTCGACTGTGGGACCTCTTCTTCTTCTTCGGAGGAGGACTCGTCCCACGTTGCCTGAAGTGCCTTTTTCCTTCTATTCTTCTTGGTCTCCTTTAGGTTCGGACACTGCGTCTTGTAGTGACCCTTCTTCTTGCACTCGTAGCAGGTCACGTTGGGCTTGTTCTTTTCATTTACGGGTTCAGCTGGTTCGTCCTTTCTTCTGCTGGCTTTCCGTCTGTTGGTTTGGTTCTTCAATTCCTTGTAGTAGTTTCGGGCTAGTCGGACCAGCTTTGGTCGATCTCCTTCTTCGTCTTCTGAGTCTGAGTCTGAGTCTGAGTTAGACTCGGGTTCAGGTTGAGGCTTCTTCTTGGTTGTCCTTCCAGTTTTACCTGCAACAAAGGCAATACCTTTCCCGGCCAGATTGCAGTTAGTCTGTTCATGTAATTCTAATTCAGAGAACAATTCATCTAATTTAATTTTTGAAAGGTCCCTTGAAACCTTGTATGCATCTACCATAGATGCCCACAAGGTGTTTCTCGGGAAAGCATTTAAAGCGTACCTTATTAGGTCACGATTTTCTACCTTGTGACCGATGGTGTGTAGTCCGTTCATCAATTCCTAAATTCGGGCGTGGAGTTGAGCTGCTGTTTCGTTGTCGTTCATCTTGATCGTGTATAGCTTGTTCAGGAGGAGATCTCTCTTGCTGATCCGAGTGTCTGAAGTTCCTTCGTGCAGCTCGATCAGTTTCCCCCACAGTTCCTTGGCACTGTTGAATGGACCCACCTGGTTCAGCTCCTCTTTTGTTAAGCCGCATTGGAGGGTCTGGGTCGCCTTTGCATCAGCTTCAATCTTCCGTTTCAGAGCGGTGTCCCACTCTGTGTAGGTTTGAGGTACTCCTTCAGTATTTTTTGGAATCTCCAGTCCGGACTGGATGATTATCCACATGTCCACCTGAGTTTTCAGGTGGACCTCCATTCTGCTCTTCCAGTAGGAGAAGTCCTCCCCACTGAAGAGAGGTGGTCCTGCAGTGCTGAAGCCTTCTTGCATGGCCATTTTATCTGAAACTAAGAAAGAGAAAGAGATATCCCAAGACTTGGTCTTGGATTAGTAGTGCGGGAAGTAAAAGAAGAATATTTTTTGAGGGGTGTTGCAACAACATCGATTAACGAGAAAAATTTCGAACGGGAAAACAAATAAAAAAATTTTCGAAAAAAAAATCCGAAAAATTATCAAATTGGTGGTTGCACTAAATTTGAGCTTCCCCGCTCTGATACCACTTGTTGGATCGAGAGAAACGATAGAGGGGGGTGAATATCGTTAAACGTTCAGATTAAGAATTAGAGAATGCACAGCGGAAATTAACACAAACACATGCAAACACCAAGGTTTTTACTTGGTTTGGAGTCGCGGTCGGCTCCTACTCCAAGGCCCACGGTCGTTGACCATTTTCTGCGGGCAATTCTATATGTGTGCAAAAATAGTTTGCAAGAAGTATTAGAAGACTAGTGTAGTAAACTTTAAAAGAAGCTCTTCGTTACCAACGTCCGTTGTAGATTGTATTTTCGGAGCAGAGGGACGTCGTCGGCGCTAGTATCTCTAGTTGGGAGGTTTCCGGAGCAGAGCGTGACCGTAGAAGAGCGTGAATGCGTTGAAAGAATTGATTTCTGAAGCCTTGGAGTCGAGGGCCTTTTTATAGCCCTTGGGGGCGCTCGGAACGTCGGGGGCCCCCCACGTGTCAGCTGATCTGAGTTCCTCTAGGTCAGCTCTGATCCCTTCAATCTCGGGATCAGCCTTTGACGGGGGCGCCCGGGACGCTGGGGGCGCCCGGGTAGACTGGGTCACCTCTTATCCGTTTGGCTTCGCTGGCTTCTGCTTCGTTAGCTTAAACTAGGGGCGCCTGGGACGCTGGGGGCGCCCGGGAGCATGGGGGGGGCGCCCGGGAGCACGGGGGCGCCCCGCCCATAAGCTGCCGAAGTACTTCTTTTACTTCATTTATTTTGTATTCACCTTGGGGGTGCCTGGGACACTCCGGGCGCCCTACTCAGCTGCTGCCTCACTCCTTTGAGGCTCTTTGAGCTGCAGACACTCGTTCCTTCGGTCCTGCATCCAGGGTTAGTCCAAAACAACATAAAGCAATAATATGTTAGTTTTATACAACCTTAGCTGTCTTGGTTCTGACTTTGGGTCTCCCAAATGGAGCCCAAGGTCAAACCGACGTCTACTGTTCCCTCAACGGGGAACGCGTCCTCACCTACTCCTCTCGGGAGAATTTACCTGATGCCAATAGGCTCCTCTGGTTGGACTTTTGCCCAGCAGTCCTTCGCCAGGTGCCTAGCTGTCCTTCGCCAGGTCTTCAGTACCAAGCTGACCTTCGCCTGGTGCCTAGCAGTCCTTCGCTAGGTCTTTAGTTCCAAGCAATCCTTGGCCTGGTGCCTAGCAGTCCTTCGCTAGGGCTTTGTATCCTGGCATTCCTTCGCCAGGTGCCTAGCAGCCCTTCGCTAGGACTTTGTATCCTGGCATTCCTTCGCCAGGTGCCTAGCAGTCCTTCGCTAGGACTCTTCCTGCACACTTGAGTAGCATGTTAGATAAACATTATACCTTAACTTTTGAACCCTTTTGCCATTATCAAAATACAGGTTCGACTTGTGTAACGCCCGCCCTTATATTGTAACACCCCAAATTTGTCAATGTAAAATCATGACAATGTATGAAAATGGTTATAATGAAATGATATGAATTTCATTCAATCACATGCCATGAAATGTTAGGAATGCATGAAATATTATATTAATGAAATAGTATTATCATGAAATATTATCATGAAATATTATATTCATGAATATGGAATATTATAAATATTATGAAATAATATTTTTGGAATATTATGAAATATTCTGAATTCATAAAATATTATTCACATTATGAAATTTCATGATGGGCTTGGTTTATTGGGCTTGGAAATGAATGGTGCTAAAAAGAAAGTGCAAAGTGGAGGAAGCAAGGATTGAACCTTGGACCTCCTAGTTGCACTCACCATGTCATAACCAATGAACCAAGCAATATTTCATGTAGAAGGAGAAAGGAACATGCTTGTTAAGTGGGTAAGAGTGAAGAGACATGTCTTTTCATGAGAAAGGTATAAATATGGGAAGTTGGAATAACTTCCATTTCTTTTCTTCTTCCTCTTCACTTCTCCCAACCGAAACCTCCATCATCTTCTTCCTTCTTTCCATTTTCGAAAACCCTAGGCAAGGGTTCTAACCCTAGGGCAATTTCAAGAGGGAAAATCCAAGTGATCTTGTCATCTACCAAGACCAAGGAATCTTAGAGAGAAGATTTGGAAGAAAAGATCTTTGCATACCCTCCAAGTGTAGGGTACCCTACAGTTTAAGAGAAGGATAAATTCCAGCGCTAGGATGTAAGTATCCTCTCGCCTGTGGCATAATTGTTATCGAATGTATGTTAGATTCATTCTTTTGAAAAATCACAAGAACTTCCCTAGTGGAAGTTTCGGCCAACTCATGTAAGGGGTCCAAGAGAAGGTTTTGATCCAACTTTGATGCATGGGAAGACCTTAAGACTTAGGGTATACATGTAGATGGATTTTCTTCATGGTGTCAAGAACAAAACCTAGGGTTTTGCTTTGTAGAGGGTTTCGGCCACCCCTTGTAAGGGGTCCAAGAGAAGAGTTTTTTTGATCAAACTTGATGCATACTAGTAACCCTAGGGACTTATTTCTCATATGTGTTGTTTCCCAATTTTTGAGAAGACAAAATTAGGGTTTAGCACCCTATATGACTTTCGGCCAAGGTATTGAAAAAGGGGCTAGTGGGAGTTGAGTTATCCTAGAAAACATTCATGCTTAGGGTATGGAATAATATTGTATACAAGGTGTTTGTATAATTGTGTGTGAAGTTTGGATGTCAAAAAAATCTAGCCTAGCCTACTCTACAAGGTTTCGGCCACCCCTAGGGAAATTAGGGTTCAAGGTTGAATGATTTTCCCTATGATATATCCATGCTTAATGATATAAGTGAATTGTTTGTAAGAATGCTTGAATGAATGCTTGGTGGGAAAACCAAATTCCTTACTTGTATGTTTCGGCCAACCCTAGTCCTAGGGTTGGGAAGTACCTAATGAGACCATGAAGCATGCTATTACATATGTGATATGCGTATAAATTATGTGACCTATCTTGTTAGGTATAAAAGCATGCCTTATAGCCCATGGGGCACTCCTATGACATGAATATGATGTGATTGAGATGTGGTTGATAATATGCCTAAAAAGGAGATACTCTATTGAAACTCGGATCAAGAGCACCCGAATGCGTGGTGTGTCCCTAGGGGATCAAGAGCACCCGAATGTGTGGTGTGTCCCTTTGAGAAGTGATTAAGAGTACCTTTAGGCATATACATATATGAGTAATTGCATGATAAATTACTTTACTTTGAAAAGTTGTGTACCCGACTCGGAAGGGGGTCGTTAAACAAATCCAATGAGCATGTTAAGGTCATGGCATTGGTAGGACGGAAGGGTCCTGCTCTAATTAGATTGGTGGCTCGCTACCCCAATTTATTAGGGAACGCGCATGATATGGTGGTACGACAACTGGGCCCTGGATGATGATATGATATTTTGAAGTACTTACCATTATGGAACCTTTTTGAAAAACATTTCTCATTATGTGATTTTGTTCCGTAAAGTACTTAGAGATAAATTGATTTGATGTTTATGATGCTTTGATGAGATGCTTATGATGCTGATAATTCTATCTGATTATGGTGTACATGATATGATGCATTGATATGGATTTTGCGAGTAGGCCCGGATTCTTACTAAGCATGTTTTGCTTACTAGTTCCTGTTATTTTTCTTATGCTGCAGATAGCGGTAAGAAATACTCGAACTAAAGGAAGAGGCAGAGGGAAGGTTGGAGGATGTGTGTGGTGATGGCTCGGGAAAGGATGAAAGATTTTATCTACCTTAGTTTATCTAGAATCTAACTGCTTCCGATTAAAGATTGAAATGTATTACTATACTCTGAATATATGATGATTGTGACTACTCTACTGTTAGGGATATGGAACCTAAGTCATGTTAGATAATACTATTATTAATGTCAAATTCCTATAGTATGCATGCTCAGTAAAATGCTAGATGTTTACTATTTTCGGTTGCCTATGAATGTTTCTTTTGCATGCATCTAAGACTAGATAACTGTTACTATATGCTTACTTGAGATTTCATGTTATAGTCTGTTAAATGATTTCCATATTAGGTTGTAAATGCATGTAGATATAAATGAAATGGAAAACCTTGCTTGGTAATTTAGTGTTTAATAAGCATGCTTATTACTAGTTCATGTATTGTAACTGTTTTGTTGGATATACATGTTTAACATGATTGCATGATATGAATGTGTGGACCCGTAACCCCGCCTTTAGGGTAGATATAAGGTCGGGCGTTACATATATCTACTCTCGGGGCAGGGTTACGTAATAGTCACTCATATAATAATATTTTTTTTCTATCTTCTAGCATACATTAAAACAACAATGCAAGGACTAAAGATTGAGCATGCTTGTTTAAACTATCAGAGTCATTCTATAACATGATAAGTTCACCAGTAATGCAACTCATATCATAATCAAGTATAAAAGACATCCAAGGGTAATCACTATCATGCAATATCAATCCTAGTCACTAACACTCATTATCAAGGAACATAAACATGAGCATAATAAAGTAGATATAAAAGTCCTTCTTTGCCGAGCCACCACCCCACACATCTTCAGCCTCCTGCCTCTTCCTTTAGTTTAAGTGTTCCTTACCCTTATCTGCAGCATAAGATAACACATAAACTAGTAAGCACAAATGCTTAGTAATGATCCGGTCCTACTCGCAAAATCTATACGAAAGCATACAACATGTACACATAATAAGTCATAAGCATGAGTTCATCATAGCATACTAAACATCAAGTTTCTAAGCATGCAGTATATAGTATTTTAAGCATACCCATCACATATAATAAATGTTTTCAATGAATGTTTTCAAAACAATTCCATAATGGTATAACTTAAAAATACATCCATATCATATTGGGCCCAGCTGTGTAACACATGATGCGCGTTCCCTAATGAGTTGGGGTAGCGAGCCACCAATCCCATTAGAGAAGGACCCTTACGTCCTACCGGAGCCATGACCTTAAGTTAACATGCACCCCGGATTTGTTTAACGACCCCCTTACGAGTCAGGTACACAACTTACAAAGTAAAATACTTATCATGTCTTTACATATATGCTAAGGAGTACTCCAAATTCACTGCTCAAGGGACACCCACTTTTCCAAGGTGTTTCTGATCCCATAGGGACACACCTCATAACATAAGGGTGTTCTTGATCCCATACTTAGTGGAGTATCCTTTCAAGCATTTCATCATACATATCACATGCAATCTCATAAGGGTGCCCCATGGGCCATAAGACATGCTCATACATACATCATAATTCCACCACTTAAACATACTTTAGATATGACAAGATTTGGTCACATAGATCATACTCATATCATAGGAAGTGGTAGCATGCTAACAATTAAGGTTTCAAATCAAACATTTCATACAAACACCACCTGCATATACCTATCATAGGAAGTGGTAGCATGCTAACAATTAATGTTTCAAATCAAACATTTCATTTAAACACCACATGCATATACATATAATTATCCCCAAACATAAGCATATCTCATAGGGTAGTTTAACCTTCACAAACCCTAATCTTAGGGGGGTGGCCGAAACTCAAGGGTAGGGATGAATTAGGGTTTTTGCAATGAAACATTCACACAGACATTTATACAAACACCTTGTATACAACATCATATCATATACTAAGCATGAATATATTATAGGATAATCCAACCCTCACTAACCCTAGTTCCATGCTTTGGCCGAAACCCATCCAAACCCTAAACCTTAGTTTTTGTCATCACAAAATGAAGGGTCACAACATATGTGTATACTCTAAGTCCCAAGGGTTCTTCTCATGTATCAAAGAGTAGCCAAAGACTTCCCTTTGGAAGTGGCCGAACCCTATACAAGAACAAAACCCTAGGTTTTGTTCACAGCATATTAAAGGATACAACATACACATATACCCTAAGTGCTAAGGGGTTTACTTATGTAACAAAAAGTAACCAAAAGCCTTCCCCTAGGGGGGGTGGCCGAAACTCATTCAAGGGGGAGATCCCCATTTTCGAAACCAACAAGGAGAAAACATACAATAACCATTACACTGCAGGCGAGGGGATACTTACATCCTTTCGCTTGAATTTCTCCTTCTCTTACTCCTTAGGGTACCCTTGAAGAATAAGAAGGTGAGTGTTTCCCTTGTTAGCCTTCTCTAGCACTCTTGGCCCTAGTAGAGGGCAAGAACCTTAAAGGGTTCCTTTATCCTTCCAATTTCCTAGGGTTAGAACCCTAGGGTGCACTTTTCGAAATTTGAAGTGGGGAAGAAGACTCTAGTTTTCAAAAATTGAAGTGGGGAAGAAGAAGAAGAAAGGTAACTTCTTTCTCCCTCTCTTATTTATACTCTTCTCATGAAGAGACATGTCTCTTCACTTCCCTCGCTTTAACAAGCATGTTTCTTATTCTCTCAACAAGTAACATGGCTTGGTTCATTGGTTATGACATGATTAGTGCAACTAGGAGGTTCAAGGTTCAATCCTTGCTTCCTCCTTTCTTCATTTCCCTTTTTATCACATTTTGCACTAATCCACATCCAAGCCCATTAAGCCAAGCCCATCATGAAATTTCATAGTAATAATTATGTTTCATGAATTTCATAATATTTCATATTCATGAATTCATAATATTTCATAATATTCCATGATAATATTTCATTTTCATGAATTCATAATATTTCATAATATTCCATGATAATATTTCATGAATTTCATAATAATTCATATTCATGAATTCATAATATTTCATAATATTCCATGATAATATTTCATAATATTTTTGGGGTGTTACAACTTGGGTGCTTTCTGCACCAACAATAGTTACATATGTATAATATGTAATCGGTATAATTACCTACCTTCATAGCTAAGAATAACTTGATGGACTCTAGCCATGGTTGTTCTTATCTATGATTGGATATCAACCTATTTGGAGATATTCCTACGATCTCCGGAATTGATAAAAAAGGTTATTCAATTCGAAAAATAAATAGGATTTAATTAATGTATATTGATGCATTCTTTATCATTCTCATCACATAACCTCAATTTGTATTTCTAGGATAATCACCTGATCATGTCTTCTCTGAATTTGCATTCCATTTAGGACACCAATAAGCTGACTGGGCTAAACTTCATGGAGTGGCTTCGAAACCTAAGGATAGTCCTCAAGGCAGAAAAGCTTGTTATGTCCTTGAAGAACAACTTCCCAACCATTCTCCTGAAGATGCAACTCCAGACCAGTTAGTGGCCTATCAGAAACATGTGGCCGATTCCGAACTTGCAAGTTACATCATGCTGGCCGCTATGGCATCTAGCTAGATCTTGAGTGACAGCAAGATATTTCTTGAATTAGAGATTGACTATGTTGTTTAGCTTTAAATTTTCTTTTCGTTTCGCAATTCTATTTTCGTAGTTCAGTTCTGTATCTGCAGATTTTCAGACACTGATTGGTTTGTCGACCGATGCAAGCATCATTTGATTGGTCTGTCGACCGATCAGGCTTGCTTCTGATCGGACTGTCGACCGATCAAGTAGTCTAGCTCCAGTTCATGCTCTGTTTTACTTAAGCTTTCCTTGTTTCAATTTTTCCAACTTGCCGTTAGACACAAATTACATTGAATTTAATTTTAATTCTCAAATTCCCTTAGTTACAGTGTCCTTGCATTCAATTTAGCTTTGAATTCCAATTTTATCCCTTCAAGTTGCATGGTTTAATTGTTGCTTGGTTTAAGTGTGGTTTTTGCAATCTTATTTGCTTAGCTAAGTCAACTTGTTACTGTTATTTCCTTCGAATTTGCAAAACAAACCCCCATATTATTCGAAAACCCTAAAACATTTGACGACACACAAATTTGAGCTTGAATCAAGCATCCTGAACTAGTCCTTGGAAAAATACGACTTGAGGCCCCTTTACTACGTTTCTATCTTGTTAGACAAAGGGTTTTCAGCTTTATAAATATCTAAATTTGAGACTCACATTCGTGACATTTATTTTGAGTCCATCAAATTTTTGGCGCCGTTGCTAGGGAATTAAGTAGTTGAGTTTGTTTGATTTTTGCTTGCGTGCTTATTTTCATATTTTGTGATCTATTTTACTTGTTTTATTTTTCCATATACATTTGCTGCGATTTATGTTTGTTTTATGACCAAGTCCGTAGGTGGTGATCTTGAGGAACTTGACCCTGAAATTGAGAGGACTTTCAGAGCGAGGAGGAACCAAGGCAGAATTTCAGAGGCTATTGATATTCCTCCTCTTCAGACCATTTCTACTCATTCAGGCACTATTATGGCAGACCACCAGAAGACCATGAAAGAACTTGCTGTTGGATCGAGAAAACCGATAGAGGGGGGGTGAATATCGGAAAACTTTTGCATTTTAAGTAAGAGTAAGTACGCAGCGGAAATAAAATAAACAGCACACAGACACAGTCGATTTACTTAGTTCGGAGCCTGTGTCGACTCCTACTCCAAGGCCCACGGTCGTTGACCGTTTACTTTGGGCAATTCTATATACGCGCAAAATTGTTTACAAAGATTTGATTACAAATAAGTGCAATAAAATAATAATATTAAATTTCGATCTTCATTACCGACGTCCGGAGTGGATTGACTTGTTTGGGGCAGCGGGACGTCGTCGGCTCGAGTTGGAGAGTTTCCGGAGCAAAGCAAGAGCGTAGAAGATCTTTGAGGCGTTGAAGGAAGTGTTGTTGGAAGCCTGGGGTCGAGGGCCCTTTATATAGGGCTAGGGGGCGCCCGGGACGTCGGGGGCGCCCCCCACGTGGCCTTTGATCCGCACAGATCTCGGTCAGCGTCTATCCTCTGGATGCGCTTTGACCGGGGCGCCCGAAGCGCTCGGGGCGCCCGCATTGACCGGGTCAAAGTTCTATCTTCTTGGCTTCGATGGCTTCTTGGTTCGAAGTGAGCGCATGGTGGCGCCCGCAGCGCAGGGGGCGCCCGGGAGCAGCGGGGGCGCCCCGCCCAGCAGCTTTTTCGAACCCTTCTTCTTTTGATGTGTTTTGTATGTACCTTGGGGGCGCCCGGGACACTCCGGGCGCCCTGGTCAGCAGTTGCCTCACTCCTTTGAGGCACTCTGAGCTGCAGACTCACGTTCCTTCGGTCCTGCATCCAGGGTTAGTCCAAAACACAATAATAAAATAAATTATTAGTTTTATACAGCCTTAGCTGTCTTGGTTCTGACTTTGGTCTCCAAAATGGAGTCCTAGGTCGAACCGACGCCTACTGTTCCCTCGACGGGGAACGCGTCCTCACCTACTCCTCTCGGGAGAATTTACCTGATGCCAACCGCTCCTTTGGTTGGACTTTTGCCTGACGGTCCTTTGTCAGGGCTTGGATGCCGAGCTGTCCTTCGCCCGGTGCCTAGCATTCCTTCGCTAGGGCTTCGGTCCCAGACTGTCCTTCGCCTGGAGCCTAGCAGTCCTTCGCTAGGACTTTCTTTCCTGTCATTCCTTTGCCAGTGCCTAGCAGTCCTTCGCTAGGGCTTTTCCTGCACACTTGATTAACTTGTTAGAAAACAAGAAAGACTTAACATTTGACCTATGTTGCCATTATCAAAACACAGGTTTGACTTAGGTGCATTCTGCACCAACAATCTCCCCCTTGTTGATTTATGGCAACCCTAGTTCAAAAAGTTAAGTTTAAGCAGCATACGAAAAAAGTTCTATTCCCTCCCCCTAGAAGGAATCTCCCCCTAGATTTTTCAAAAATTCGTGGGGTTTTTAAGGACTTTACTTGTACTTTGAAAACTTAGTTGTAGGTACTTATAAGTAACTTAAAAGTACATAGTAGAGTTTTTTTAAAGCATGATTTGAGTACTTAAAAATTTTTAAAGTCTTAAGTTTTAAAGTACTCAAAATGTTAACATAGTAGTTTTGGAACACTCTAGTACTTAAAAAACTTTAGCATTAGAGTAATAGCTTAAGTAGAAACCTTTTGAAAGGTTAGAGTTTTTTGCAAAATTTGAAAGTTTGAAAAATTTTGAAGCTCGAGTACTTTTGCAAAATTTTGAAAGCTTAAGTATTTTGAAGCCAGAGTACTTTGCAAAATTTTGAAAGCTTGAAAAATTTTGAAGGATATACTTAGCAAAATTTTGAAAACTTAAGTAGAAGTTTTGAAAGCTTAAGTACTTATCAAAATTTTGAAAGCTTAAGTTGAAGTTTTGAAAGCTTAAGTATTTTTCAAAAAGATTAAACTTTTGAATACTTTTTGCATAAAGGATAGAGTTAAGAAAATTTTTGAAAAGAAAATTTTACTCTCTCCTTTCCTCCTTTCCTATCTCTCCCCCTTTGCCATATATCAAAACAAATAAATACAGCATAAATAAAGGAAATATGTAAAATTTTGCTGTACTGAATCAGTTTGATTTTTACTAAATCAATCAATTCTCTCTGTAGGGGCCTGTCTAACCCAATTAGCTACTTACTAACTGTTATAAACAGTAGTTTTTGCTAGGGTTAGTCAAGTTAAGTGTTTCTGTTCAAGTTAGATTTTCTAAGCTTGACACTTAACTTGATTGCTGTATAAGTTGTGTTTAGTGCCCCAATTACTGCAGATGCACTGACTTAAAGCATCTTGAATTGAGGCAAAGACCTAAGATCTCAACCCTTTCTAGGTTATCAATCAAAAGTATCCTTAGGTGCTTGTGAGATGCTGGCTTCTAAGTCTATAGGTGCATGCAGTTCTAGGGTTAAAGCCTAGGCTAAGTCCATTTTTGAAAAAAAATCCTAGTTTTGAAGGGGGTAGTTTTAAAATTAATATAAAACTAAGTCGAAAAGTTTTTAAAATTGATTTTTGAAATAAAGCTAAGTTGAAAATGAAAACTGATTTCGAACTTTAAATAAAACAATTTTTCAAAAATAGAAAATTTTTAGAAAACTTATTTTTAAAATCAAGTAGAGTAAAAACAATTGAGTTAAGCTATTCTACTGAACACAATCCTAACTGCCTTCTTAGTGAACTGAACACAGATTCAGGTAAGGGTTTTGTGAATATATCAGCTAGGTTGGATTTAGAGTCAATATGCTTAAGTGCTATTTCACCCCTGGCTACATGGTCTCTTACAAAATGATGTTTGACTTCTATATGTTTGGTTCTGGATTGTTGAATTGGGTTCTTAGTTAAATTAATTGAACTTATATTGTCAATGAATACTTGAGTTTGGGTGTAGTTGAGCTGAAAGTCCTTGAGTGTGTGCATCATCCATAAAAGTTGAGCCACACATTCTCCTAATGCCACATACTCAGCTTCAGTTGTGGATAGAGCTACACAGTGTTGTTTTCTGCTGCACCAACTGACTAGACTCTGACCTAACAGTTGGCAGCTTCCACTTGTGCTCTTTCTATCTAACTTACAGCCTGCATAGTCAGAATCTGTGTATCCTGTTAAATCAAAAGTTGAAGTTCTAGGATACCAAATCCCTACATTTAGGGTGCCCTTTACATACCTTAAAATTCTTTTTAGGGCTGCTAAGTGCGTTTCCTTAGCACAAGTTTGGTATCTAGCACACATCCCTACAGCAAAAAGAATATCAGGTCTGCTGGCTGTAAGGTACAATAGGCTACCTAGCATACTCCTATAAAGCTTAAGGTCCACAGGTTTACCATCAGGGTCACTATCTATTTTTACATTAGTGGCCATGGGGGTACTTATGCTTTTAGAGTTATCCATTTTAAATTTCTTTATTAATTCTTTAGCATATTTAAATTGATGAACATAGTTACCATCCCTAGTTTGTTTGATTTGTAGTCCTAGGAAAAATGTAAGCTCACCAACTAAGCTCATTTCAAATTCATCTTCCATTATCTTAACAAATTCTTTTAGAAAGTTTGTGTTGGTGGATCCAAAGATTATGTCATCTACGTAAATTTGGGCAATAAATATATCTTTTCCTAGGGTTTTAATGAATAGGGTTGAGTCAATTTGGCCTTGTTTAAATTCTTTAGTAGTTAAGTAAGTTGATAGTCTTTCATACCAAGCTCTAGGTGCTTGTTTTAATCCATATAGGGCTTTAGTTAGTTTATAGACGTGGTTAGGTTTGTCTAAGTCCTCAAACCCGGGGGGTTGCCCTACATAAACTTCTTCTTTAATAAATTCATTTAAAAAGGCTGACTTTACATCCATCTGATATAACTTGAATCCTTTATGGGATGCAAAGGCCAACATTCTAATGGACTCAAGTCTAGCTACTGGGGCATATGTTTCATCATAGTCTAGTCCCTCTACTTGGCTGAATCCCTTAGCTACTAAGCGGGCTTTATTTCTGACTATTTCTCCTTGATCATTTAGTTTGTTCCTAAAGACCCATTTAGTATCTATAATGGATTTACCTTCAGGTTTAGGCACTAGTTCCCAGACTTGGTTCCTCTCAAATTGGGCTAATTCTTCTTGCATAGCTATGATCCAATCAGGGTCAGGTAGGGCTTCATCTATAGTTTTGGGTTCTATTTTTGATATCATAGCTATTTGACTGAGGTTTCTATAGGAGGACCTAGTCCTGACTCCTAGAGTTGGATCACCCACAATTTGATCGGTTGGGTGACTAAGTCTGGGTTTCTTTGTTCTTCTAGTGCTTGGTTCAGCCTCAAGTCCGGCTGGTCGGGTTGGTTCACTATTTGTTTCAACTGGTTGATTTGTTGGTTCGATTCTTGGTTCAGTTGATTCATTGGTTGGTTCAATAGTTAGTTCATTTAGGGGTTCAATTAATAGTTCAATAGTTTGTTCATTATTTTCTTGGTCAGAGTTTGATGAAATTGGTTCTGGATTATTAGAATTTGAATTGATTTCTTCATCAAAAATTAAGTTGGTTGTTTCTTCAATTTTCTTAGTCTGTTTGTTGTAAACTCTATAGGCTCTACTTGTGGTTGAATACCCTAGAAAAATGCCTGGGTTTGACTTGGATTGAAATTTTCCTAAATAGTCTTTGGTGTTTAGGATATGGACTTTGCACCCAAAGACCCTTAGGTAATGTAAATTTGGTAGTCTATGGTAGTATAATTCATAGGGGGTTTTGTTGTGTCGCTTGTTAATTAACACCCTATTTTGGATGTAACAGGCTGTACTAATTGCTTCTGCCCAAAATTGGTTTGCTAGATTAAATTCATTGAGCATAGCCCTAGCGGCTTCTTGTAAGGTTCTATTCCTTCGCTCAACTATCCCATTTTGTTGGGGGGTTCTAGGACATGAAAATTCATGTAAATACCCATTTATTTTACAGAATTCTTCGAATCGTTGATTCTCAAATTCTCCCCCGTGATCACTCCTAAGTCTTTTTATTTTAGTGTCGTTTTGATTTTCAATTAGTTTACAGAATTCATTGAATAGGTTTAGGGTTACATCTTTGGTTTTTAGGAACCTAACCAAGGTAAACCTAGAGTAATCATCAACTATTACTAAGCAGTATCGGTTCCCGCTTAGTGACTTGGCTCCATGTGAATCAAATAGGTCAAGGTGCAGGAGCTCAAGTGTGGTTTGAGTTAAGTTAGATTGAATAAGTTTGTGATTAGATTTGGTTTGTTTGCCTTGATTACATGATTCACATATTAGGTTTTCATTATTTTTGATTTTGGGGATACCTGTGATTAAGCCAAGTTGGGTAATTTTTGATATTGTTCTTACATTGGCATGACCTAATCTCCTATGCCAGAGGTTTGTTTGTTCTAATTGTGTTAACATACATTTAGGTATAATGGGAAGATTTATAGTGTATACATTGATTTTCCTAGTGCCCTTAAGTACGATTTCTGTGTCTTGTTCATTTCTAATCAGGCAGTTAGAATTATTGAAAGTAACTATATAACCAGAATCACATAAGTGACTTATGCTAAGCAAGTTGAAATTAAAGTTTTCAACCAATAGAACTTTCTTAATAATGAAATCAGATTTAAGCTCAATATTACCTGACCCAATTACCTTGAGTGTAGCATTATTGTCAAATGCCACTGAGCCTAGGTTTTTGAGTTTGAGCTTGGTGAACTTCAATTTATCTCCAGTCATGTGTCTGGAGCAACCGCTATCCAACATCCATTGGTCCAAATCTTTATGTTCCTACGCATAAAGAGTTTTCTTGATTTGGATCCAATTAGAATCAGGAATAGCATAAATTGAGTTTCACTGCCTAGTCTGTCTCACCCAATCTAGGGTTTTCAGTCACGTTAACCTTATAGGTTTTGTGAGACAGTTTTTGATTAGAAGTTATTTTGAAAAAGTTTGATTAATTTTGAAAACAATTAAATCTATAAATAACTGAAATTTTGTGTTAGATTCGAATTTAACAAAAATTAATTTGAATTTGAAATTCAAAAATTGGCTTCCAGGTCTTCGCGAGGCACTAGGCCTTCTTTGGCCGAAGCCTTATGGGATCATCCACCCTTTCCTTGACAAAGCCTTTTAATGAAATTTCATTTTCAAAATCAATTTCTGAGAAATTTCTGGTCTAACTAGTTTGGGTTTTGGATCGGCAGCTTCGGCCAGTTCCGCCAGTCTAAAGAGACCAAGTAAACTTGATCTTATTAGAATTGGTTTCCCTAACGTACTATCATCTCACCTCCACCCAATACTATGTTTTCAAGTTTCAGTTAAGTTTGTTCAATCCTTAAACTAACCTAAGTCTAAGCATAATAGATTGCAGAAATTAAATAAACAATCAAACAATAAATTTAAATCAATAATGACAAGTTTATCTAATAATAAAAATGGTTTTCAGTTTGGCTCCCCCTGGACTAAAGCCACGGTGATGGTTAGGCAAGATGTGAATCTTGTCCTTGGGGATCCAATACTGATTTGATCCAGTAGGTTGGTTCAGGCATAGTTTAGGTACCCATGCCTGAATTTTGCCTCTGGACTGATTCAGTACAGACAAATATGATCTTTGTCGGGATTTGGCTCGGTAGCCAAGTCCAGATCGATTTAGAACTGATTTCTGTTTTCCAAGGATCATGTCAAGACCCTTGGAACCAGATGTAAATCGTTCTAAAGCTGTTCTAAATTCCTTAACCTGAGTTTTCAGGGAGGAGTTCTCCTTTTCAAGTTTTTCAACTTGAATAGAAGTTCCTTCCTGAACCTTCTCGGTTAAGGGTTTAGAGTCAGCTCCCTCTTTCAGGAGTTTTACTTCCTGTCGGAGGGATTCGACCCGGAGTTTGCCTTTTGCCAAATCACGAGAAAGAAAAGAAATCAATTCAGTTAACTGTAATCTATTAAAACCAGTTACCTTAATTTCTCCGTCCTCTGTGAAGGTCAGCTCCCCGTCCTCTTGTTCTGGTTCTGACTCTGTCTCGACTTTATCTGAGGCGGTCAGAGCTAGGAGGTTGGACTGAGGTGCCTCTTCTTCTTCTTCTGAGGAAGACTCGTCCCGTGTTGCTTGTAGCGCCTTCTTTCTTCTCGGCTTCTTCGTCTCCTTTAGGTTAGGGCACTCTGACTTGTAGTGGCCCTTTTTCTTGCACTCGTAGCAGGTCACATTGGGCTTGTTTGCTGGTTCAGTTGGTTCGTCCTTTCTTCGGCCGGTTTTTCGTTTGTTGGTTCGGTTCTTCAGCTCCTTGTAGTAGCTTCGAGCGAGCCGGACCAGCTTAGTTTGATCTTTATCTTCTTCTTCTGAATCTGAGTCTGAGTTAGATTCGGTTTCAGGTTCAGGCTTCTTCTTTGTTGTTCTTCCAGTCTTGCCTGCAAGAAAAGCAATACCTTTCTCAACCATATTGGTGTTAGTTTGTTCGTGCAGTTCTAGTTCAGAAAATAATTCGTCTAATTTTATTTTAGAAAGATCCCTAGAGACCTTGTATGCATCTACCATAGATGCCCACAAGGTGTTTCTAGGGAAGGCGTTTAGAGCATACCTTATTAGGTCACGGTTTTCGACCTTGTGACCTATTGTGTGAAGACCGTTCATTACCTCTTGGATCCATGCGTGGAGTTGGGCTGCTGATTCGTTGTCCGCCATCTTGATAGTGTATAATTTGTTTAGTAGCAGATCCCGCTTGCTGATCCGAGTATCTGAAGTCCCTTCGTGCAGCTCGATCAGTTTTGTCCATAGCTCCTTTGCACTATTGAAGGGGCCAACGCGGTTCAGCTCTTCTTTTGTCAGCCCGCATTGTAGGGTTTGCGTTGCTTTTGCGTCGGCTTCTATCTTGCGCTTTAGAGTGTTGTCCCACTCCGAGTAGCTTTGTGGAAGTCCTTCTGCATTTCGGGGGATCTCCAGACCGGACTGGATAATGATCCACATGTCCACCTGAGTTTTCAGGTGGACCTCCATGCGACTTTTCCAGTAGGAAAAGTCTTCTCCACTGAAGAGTGGAGGTCTAGCGGTGCTGAATCCCTCTTGCATAGACATTTGTTCTGAAAAAGAAAAGCTAAAAGAGATTTGCCAAGACTTGGTCTTGGATTAGCAGTGCTGGATAAATTAAAGACAAGGGGTGTTGCACCAACCTTGCCAAAGAAAACGAATGAAATTTTTTCTTCGATGAATTCGTAAGATGAAGAAAATAAAATGGTAAAATTAAAAAGAAATCCGAAAAGAAATTTTCAAACTGGTGGTTGCACCAAGTTTGAATTCCCCGCTCTGATACCACTTATTGGATCGAGAAAACCGATAGAGGGGGGTGAATATCGGAAAACTTTCGGATTTTATGTAAGAGTAAGTACGCAGCGGAAATAAAATAAACAGCACACAGACACAGTCGATTTACTTGGTTCGGAGCCTGTGTCGACTCCTACTCCAAGGCCCACGGTTGTTGACCGTTTACTTTGGGCAATTCTATATACGCGCAAAATTGTTTACAAAGATTTGATTACAAATAAGTGCAATAAAATAATAATATTAAATTTCGATCTTCGTTACCGACGTCCGGAGTGGATTGACTTGTTTCGGGCAGCGGGACGTCGTCGGCTCGAGTTGGAGAGTTTCTGGAGCAAAGCAAGAGCGTAGAAGATCTTTGAGGCGTTGAAGGAAGTGTTGTTGGAAGCCTGGGGTCGAGGGCCCTTTATATAGGGCTAGGGGGCGCCCGGGACGTCGGGGGCGCCCCCCACGTGGCCTTTGATCCGCACAGATCTCGGTCAGCGTCTATCCTCTGGATGCGCTTTGACCGGGGCGCCCGAAGCGCTCGGGGCGCCCGCATTGACCGGGTCAAAGTTCTATCTTCTTGGCTTCGATGGCTTCTTGGTTCGAAGTGAGCGCATGGGGGCGCCCGCAGCGCAGGGGGCGCCCGGGAGCAGCGGGGGCGCCCGGGAGCACGGGGGCGCCCCGCCCAGCAGCTTTTTCGAACCCTTCTTCTTTTGATGTGTTTTGTATGTACCTTGGGGGCGCCCGGGACACTCCGGGCACCCTGGTCAGCAGTTGCCTCACTCCTTTGAGGCACTCTGAGCTGCAGACTCACGTTCCTTCGGTCCTGCATCCAGGGTTACTCCAAAACACAATAATAAAATAAATTATTAGTTTTATACAGCCTTAGCTGTCTTGGTTCTGACTTTGGTCTCCAAAATGGAGTCCTAGGTCGAACCGACGCCTACTGTTCCCTCGACGGGGAACGCGTCCTCACCTACTCCTCTCGGGAGAATTTACCTGATGTCGACCGCTCCTTTGGTTGGACTTTTGCCTGACGGTCCTTTGTCAGGGCTTGGATGCCGAGCTGTCCTTCGCCCGGTGCCTAGCATTCCTTCGCTAGGGCTTCGGTCCCAGACTGTCCTTCGCCTGGAGCCTAGCAGTCCTTCGCTAGGACTTTCTTTCCTGGCATTCCTTTGCCAGTGCCTAGCAGTCCTTCGCTAGGGCTTTTCCTGCACACTTGATTAACTTGTTAGAAAACAAGAAAGACTTAACTTTTGACCTATGTTGCCATTATCAAAACACAGGTTTGACTTAGGTGCATTCTGCACCAACACTTGCAACACCAGATGACACTTTCCAGTACTCCAGCATTGCTTACCCAGAGCTTACTGGCGATTTTGAGCTTCGATCATGACTCATCCACTTGTTGCCTAAATTTCAAGGACTATCTGGGGATGATCCAAACAGACATCTGCACGAATTTCACGTAGTCTGCTCCACCATGAAGCCTCAAGGGATTTCAGAAGAAGATATTAAGCTGAGGGCATTCCCATTTTCCCTGACTGGAGCAGCAAAGGATTGGTTCTATTATTTGCCTACTGGGCATGTCTCTAGATGGATTTCCATGAAGAAGGCATTTCTAGAAAAATACTTCCCAACCTCCAGGACTACAATCATCAGAAAAAGTATCTGTGGCATACAGCAAGTGGTGGGAGAGACCCTATACGATTACTGGGAGAGATTCAACAAGCTATGCTCTAGTTGTCTACAGCACCAAATCAGTGAGCAACTACTTATACAATACTTCTACGAGGGTTTACTCTAGATGGATAGGATCATGATAGATATTGCAGTTGGAGGAGCCCTAGTGAACAAAACATTAGATCAAGCTAGGGAGTTGATTTCGAACATGGCAGAGAACTTACAGCAGTTTGGGAGTAAAGCTTTGTCCACCAGAGGAGTTAATAAAGTTCAGATGGTATCAAATGAGCAAAAGGAAATCAAGAATTCATTGATGGAGCTCACTACCCTGGTGAAGCAAATGGCTCTAAACAATGTGAGCCAAAATCAGAGTTTTTCATTACCTCCACCTTCAAACCAAGTGATGAGATTATGTAGTATCTGTTCAAGCCAAGAACATAACTCAGATTCATGTCCTAACTTCCAACAAGATGAAACAATAGCAGCATTGACTAGAGGATAATTTCAAGCCAAGAATAACCCCTACTCCTCTACTTATAATCCTAGTTGGAGGGATCATCCAAATTTGAAATATGGAAACTCTTTTTACCAGCAAAACCCATCACAATAGCCCCAACTAAATTTCTAGCAAAATCAGTAAGGGCAGCCCCAATTTCAGCCATTTTAGCAAACATTCCAGCAATTCCAGCAACCTTTTCAAGGGAAGCAACAATATCAACCCTCACAGCAAGGTTTCCAGCCCAACAACCAAAATTTCCAGCCCACTCAATTTCAGCCTTCATCACAACAATTTCCACTTCAAAACCAGAATTTTCAAGGCTATAATTCTCAGCAAGTTTAGCCACCATTCCAGCCTAATTATCAACCATTTCAGCAGCCATTGCAACCCTACAATCAGCCCCAACAACTCCAATTCCAGAATTCACAGCAGGGAAACAATTTTCAGCAGCCTACCTCATCATTTCAAGGCCAACCAAAGATTTACTCTAATCAAGAAGGCTATGGAGGCTCTAGTGGGGGAAATGCGCAACAACAAAGGCTAGAAGAGATGTTATAACAACTTTTGCAACAACAAAGAAATGATCCCACCTTGCAAAACATTGAGAGACAAATATGACAATTGGCTAGTGGGATGAACCAAATGCAAGCCCAAGGGTCGAGCCAACTACCTTCTCAAGCTACTCACAATCCAAAAGGTAATGTTAGTGCTATTACTTTGAGGAGTGGGAAGGTCACTTCAACTTCAAATGGTCCAAGGGCTGATTTTTGGGAAAATAGGACAGCAGCTGTAATTCCAGCCCTAAAAGGACTCCAAATTCAGATGGTTCCACTCCTAGTCCGAGCTCAACTCCTTCCTCAAGTAATCCTATGATTTTGGTAGAAAATGAGGGAGAAATCAGTGGCGGAAGTGACTTTACAGCAGCTACATCAAGTAGGATTTCAGCTCAAAATTCAGCCCCTCAAATTTCGGTTCAAGAGAAAGATTTAAGGGTTCCCTTGCCCTTTCCACAGCGAAAAACTCAAGCCAAAAGGCAAGTGGAGGAGGAGATAGCTAAAGAATACAATGAACTTGTAAAGTTGTTTAGTAAGGTGGAGATCAATGTAACCTTGTTGACCATGATAAAATAGATTCCTAAGTATGCAAAATTCTTGAAAGCTTTATGTGTTCACAAGAAGAATCTTAAGGAGAATGAGTTGGTCAGCTTGGGGAAAAATATTTCAGCACTTATTCATGCCATTCCCCAGAAGTGTGAAGACCCAGGGGTTTTTACTATATCTTGTGAGATAGGGAGGACTATGTTTCACGATTCCATGTTAGACTTGGGAGCCTCCATTAATGTAATGCCCAGATCAGTCTTCCAGATGCTTGGTATTGACCCTCTGCAGCCCACTGGAGTGGTAATTCAATCGGCAGACAGGAGTCAGACCCATCCAGCTGGTATTATTGAAGATGTTTTGGTAAAAGTAAAGGAGCTGATTTTCCCTGTAGACTTCTACATTTTGGACATGGAGGGAGACTATCTTGCACACAGATCCCCACTCATCCTTAGGAGGCCATTTCTGAAGACTGCTAGGATAAAGATCGATGTTTATGCTGGTACAATGTTTATGGAAGTGGGAGACACAGTAGTCCAGTTCAGTATTTTCGATGCCATGAAGTACCCTAGAGAAAATCATTCTATTATGAGCATTGATATTCTGGATGGACTGGTTGATACAGATTCAGTGGTTGAGGGAGTTTCACATTGTTTTTCCAGAGGATATGTCATTTCAGAGGAGGCTAAGGATATATTTTCTATTGAGGAGGATGATTCAGAGGTTGTTTCAGATTTACTTCCAGCTGGAGAGGATTTTCTAGGTGTAGGGGATTGCACAGAGCCCCAAGGATCACCTACTTCTATTGAGATTTTAGAAGATTCAGAGCACAGATATGGTAGTGTAGGGGATTGCACCGAGCCCCAAGAATCACTCATACCTACTGAGCAAGCCCAGATTGAGTTCATGCCTTTGCCAGATCATTTGAGATATACTTATCTAGGAGAGAAGCAGACTTTTCCTGTCATTATTGCACAGCACCTAGATTCAGAGCAAGAAAAGAAATTACTAAAAGTCCTGAGGCAGTACAAGAAAGCTATTGGGTGGACTTTATCAGATATACCAGGTATTAGCCCAGCTATCTGCATGCACAAGATATATTTAGAAGAGAATGTCAAACCAGTGAGGCAGCCACAAAGGAGACTTAATCCACTCATTTTGGATGTTGTTAAGAAAGAGATGACTCGACTACTACAGGTGGGAATCATTTACCCTATTTCTCATAGTCAGTGGGTTAGTCCTATATATGTGGTGTTAGTGATATGAGAGAAGTGTCCTAAGGCAATCGCCTTATGATTGTAAACATTTATTTTAATAAATGATAATTCACTATTTCAGTATACATGTTTGTATTTGATTGGGATCGTAAACTCATATACTGAATGTCCGCCATACAATTTACAGCATAAGAGAATTTGTGATGGGATCACAACTAGTGATTATCTCTAAATGTGCAAATGTGAATTGTTGGAGATATCCCTAGTCGATGAATTGATAAATACGGACATTATCAATTCTGTTGAGACTAGCATGGGTTATTCTCTATTCAGCTGATTCTCACTGGCTGGTGACATTGGGATGTCCGGAGATAAACATGGATGCTAGTTAAGGGAACTAGTTCATTGGAGTGACTAGCTGTAAGACTTCATATGGGAATCTACATATAGATATGTCAATGAAGATCTTACTGTGGCTTAAGTGCGATGTTCCTTTGACTTGCGGTGTTCAAGTCATCTTGGTCATGGAGACTTATACTTTGACATCTTAAGCAAGCATCTCCAAGGAGGTGTGGACCCAGGATGATCGGGTATAAGCCGAAGTGCTCGAAGATGTTTGAACAGCCTACAAAGGATTCACCACTCCTTGCGAGGAGATGTATACCCAGGCCTATCGTCGGATTGTTACTCAAAGCCTCTGGCCAGAGCATATCATGTTAAGAGTGCGAGTCTCTTAAATACATGAGAGTAATTAGAAATCCAAAGGACGAGAAAGACACTACTTGGGCTAGGTGTGACGTAGTCAGCCTAGTGGGGACTGACACCATTGACCGTGTCCTGAACCAAGTGGGTATAAGGTGGTGAAGGGAATGGGGCACGATTCATTAGAGCTGCTGAAGGGTTTCAGAATAATTTCTTCTGAGGTCAAACCGTTGATCTTTCGATTAATTGGGGATCATGATGTACTACTAGGTGCCACTCATGATCGTTCTATAATTAGTTAAATTATAGACGACCAACATAAATCGAAAGCCTATTTAGTCACACGCACTACGAGTAATCCGAGGGATTTAAAATGAGTTGAAAATTGGATTTTCCGATCAAGAGAAATAAGTCGAATCTGAGTTAATCAGAGGCGCAATGGAAGCTAAAAATGGCTAAGTCTTTTGAAGGCTTTTTGGGCGAATTAAATGAGTTTAATTCGCGACCGGTTCGGGTTGGTTTGGCCGGCCAAAGAGGGTGCTAACCCTCCTTGTGGTGGCCGGCCATTAAAGGGAGATTAAACCAATTTAATTGGTTTAATTAATAAAATAAATCTAGTGTGATTTGTTTTATAAATTATGGATAAATAAATTTGTATAAAGAAATTTATATAAATAAAATTTATAGAAATTTATTCTTTTATGGAAGATTAAAATAATCCATGAATTGGTTTATTTTAATTTTATAAAATCAATTATGAATTGATTTTTCTATAATAAGAAAGTTTATAAATTTCTTATAAAAATTTATTCCATAATTTAAAGAGAAGAAGAATTAGTTTTATTATAAATTGGTTTATAATAAAGACTCGGTTTAAACGGAATAATTAATAAGAAAATTTATAAGATAAATTTCTTATAACTAATTCCGTTAATTCCGTTAATTCGGTTTAGAGGGAGACTTAGCAAAGGAGTTGCTACTATATAAAGGAACCAAAGGCTAGCCCTTATTCCAATCAATTAATCAAGAGATTAATTATTCTCTCCCTCTCTCTCTTAATCTCTCCTCTCCTCCTTCTCCCTCTCTTCCCTTAGGGCCGGCGCCCACCCTAGCTCCCCTAGGGCCGGCGCCCAACCTACATCCAAGGTGGTGGAGGCCGTGAGCTTCAAGAAGAAGAAGGAGAACCCGAACACGAAGAAGAAGAAGCGGATAGCGACTCCTCTCTTCTCGGAATTCGATTCCGTTACTTCGTTGGTTAGTTTCCTATATTTCCTCTCTTGTTCATCTAGTTGTGCCTTCCGAGAATCTAGTAGTTCTAGTCGGCACAAAACTCGTGACTTTGCGAAGTCATCCCGAAGAGAACTCGGCGTGGACGCGAATAGAGGCGGAGCTTCCAAGGGACGCTACGGTTGGATCTCGTCCCTTACTTCGAGTTACGAGAGGTACTTGGTAAATTTGTTTACTTTTCCACAAAGTTTTATTTTATGATTATGTCAACACACTATAAGGTTGCATGCTAGATACGAAGTTAAAATAATTTAGGAAATTATTTTATGCAAACTCTTCCGCTGCACGTAAAAATTTTAAATTTTACGAACTCGTATCCTTGTCAACATGCACCCGGTCCCAACAGTGGTATCAGAGCCGGTTAGTGTTCGACTTAATCATATAATTGTTTTGTGGAAAACTTTGTCATGATCTCAATTTCGGAAAATTTTTCAATTATGGAAACTTTCAAATTATAATAAATTTTAGATTTAGGAATTTCAAAGTTTGGAAATCCTCATGAAATTTCGCAAACGTTTGAAATTTTCTAGTTTCTGAAATTTTATAATAATTGTGAAAACTTCCCATCTTTGGAAACTTTCCAATTTTGGAAATTTTTCTATTTTAGAAATTTTCCAATTTTTGGAAATATGTAAGTTTTCTTTGTACCAGAAACTTACAATTATTCTGAAAACCTATTTTCGAAATCTCGCAATTTTGGGCACTTTCTTTTAAGAAAGTCTAGACAAATTCATGGACAGTTAATTGACAATTAAATTTGAATTGGTTTTTAAATTGACAACAAAATTCTTTACTTTGGATTGAGCCTCGGGGAGCCGTCCAATTTAGAGTTAGTTGTTGTAATTTAATTTCCCAATTTTTAATTGAAATTGTCATGTTTGATTTGGATTGAGCCTCGGGGAGCCGTCCAATTGGATTTACAACACATTACTTTTCTTTGGGTATCTGAGCCTCGGGGAGCCACCCTTAGAAAACGATTTGTTGTAATTAATTAAATCCATGAATAAAATATGTTTTAAGAGGTGATGCTCTTACATATTGTTGTCTCCAAAATTAATTAGGAAAATGGTTTCCTATAGAGTTTTCTTAAATGAGATTTTCATGAAAATAATATGTAGTTGAATTAAGGGATTTGTCTCTTAATTTAATAAGATTTGATTTAGAGAAATCAAAGTCTTGAACATATTATTTCCGAAATTAATTATGACAATTTAGGAAATTGTTTCCCAAAACAATTCCTTTAATATAGTATGAGATTAGAATTAGGAAATCTGGTTCCTAATTCAATTAATGAGACTTGATAACTTAAGTCACATACATACTTTATTAAGAAAATCGTTAGTCATGACAAATGTCATGAATGTGCTTAGAAAAGATGAGACCCAAAACCCCTTACAAAATATTAAGGCCAACACCTTCCATTAATATGGTTAGAATCGGAGTTTTGTTTCTCGTTTGGGTTGATGGACACATCCATGCCCGACTTGAACCTCAACATGTTCAAACCATGGAATTAGTTTATGTATAATATAGTTGGAGTCAGAGGTCAATCCTTAGTTTTGGTTGTTGGACACATCCAAGCCTGACTAAACGGTTGAATGAGCTCCAACCATATTAAAACTATTTCTTGATTAATGGGTCAGCCTTAAGCTTGGAGCATCGATTTGTTGTGCCACAGCCAAGGTCGATGCGAAAAGAGGTGCAGTTGGGTGCTATGTATATGATGCATACTTGTTAATGAGTTAGCAACCCAATGATTTATGCAAACATTCAATTAGTTGATAGCATAATGTGATAGTTGCATATATGTGATATGTAATCGGTATAATTACCTACCTTCATAGCTAAGAATGACTTGATGGCCACAGCCATGGTTGTTCTTGTCTATGGTTGGATATCAACCTATTTGGAGATGTTCCTACTATCTCCCGAATTGATAAAAAGGGTTATTCAATTTGAAAATAAATAGGATTTTATTAATGTATGTTGATACATTCTTTAATCAATCTTCTCACATAAACTCAATTTGTATTTCTAGGTTAATCACTCGATCATGTCTTCTCTGAATTTGCGTTCCATTTTGGACACCAATAAACTGACTGGGCCAAACTTCATGGACTGGCTTCGAAACCTAAGGATAGTCCTCAAGGCGGAAAAGCTTGCTTATGTCATTGAAAATCAACTTCCCAACCATCCTCCAGAGAATGCAACTCCAGACCAATTGTTGGCCTATCAGAAACATGTGACCGATTCTGAAATGGCGGGTTGCATCATGCTAGCATCTATGGTACCTGAGCTGCAAAAGCAGCATGAGCATATGGATGCTTATACCATCATCTTCCATCTTCATGAGTTATTTGAAGAGCAGGCGAGATCCGAAAGGTTCGAGGTCTCCAGACTCCTCTTTACCTCAAAGATGCAGGAAGGCACTTCTGCCTCACAATTCGTGTTAAAGATGTTGGGGTACATTGAGCGACTGGGCACACTCGGCTTTGCAATGGATCATGAACTAAGTATTGACTTAATTCTGAATTGTCTGTCCAAAAGTTGTTCACAATTTGTGATGAACTATCGGATGAACAAGCTGGAGACTACCATTCCTGAGTTAATCAACATGCTGAAGGCTGTTGAGCCCGCTGTAAAGCAGGATCAAAAGGCGGTACTGTTAGTTGGTTCCTCAAAGAAAGGTTCTAAGAGGAAGGCCAAAGAACAGAACAAAGGGAAGAAGAAAAAGGCCAAGAAGACTGAAAAGAAACCAAAAGGAACTTGCCATCATTGTGGCAAGGAGGGTCACTGGCGAAGAAACTGCAAGGCTTATCTTGAGTCCTTGAAGAATAAGGCATCCGATGCCCCTTCCTCTTCAGGTATCTTCGTTATTGAATGTCACTCTATTTCCTCAAATACCTGGGGTACTTGATACTGGGTGTAGCTCACATATATGTAATGACATACAGGGGCTAAGGAATAAAAGAAGACTTGTCAAAGGAGAAGCAAATATGCGAGT
>JAGFNQ010004332.1:0-16925 GCA_024364735.1 Boesenbergia rotunda
CTCCCGCGAGGAGTACGAGGTCCTAATGGCTACGCAAGCTCAAAGGGCTTCTCAAAGCCCTCACAAGCGGCCTGTCAAGGGCCTCAGGGCCCGGAGCCAGTGGCACATCGACCTTCGGGAGGACAAGGAAGGCTCGCTCAGCCTAAGGGCGGTTTTGTGCCTCCCCCTACAGTCGTCCCCCAAGGCCAAGGCGATGAGGCCCATTCTGTGTCAGTAGAAGCCTCAGTGTCCAACCCGGTGTGTGGAAGGCGACTAGACAAGGGAAATGCCCTGGCTGACCCTGCTTTAGTAGCCCTGGTACGCAATCCCTTTGCCCCTGGGTTTTGGAGGACCCAATTCCCCGTCACCTCCGTTTCTTTACCATCCCTGAGTATGCGGGGGCCACGGATTCGGAGGAACACTTGATGAAATTCGAGAGCGCGGCTCTGCTTCATCAATACCCGGAAGGCGTCAAGTGACGAGCCTTCCTGACGACCCTCTCTGGCACAACCCAGAGGTGGTTCAACCGACTCCCCGAGGGATCGATCACGAGCTTTGACGAGCTCAAAAGAGTATTCCTGCAGCACTTTGCTAGCAGTCGACGGCACCACAGGACGAGCCTTAACCTGTTCTCCCTGAAGCAAGGTCCGAAGGAAACCCTCCGGGCCTACATCAGAAGGTTCAATGGCGTGGCGATAGACGTGCCGACTGCCACGCCTGAGGTCATGATCAGTGCTTTCTCCCAAGGTTTGCAGGATGGGGAGTTTTTTGCTTGCTGATCATGAAGCCCCCAAAAGACTTCGACAGCCTTCCCGGCAAGGCTGTCAAATATATCAATGTGGAGGAACCGCAGGCCGCTCGCAAGAAGGAAACATTTGTCCTGACACCTTTCAATCCCGTTCAGGGTGCTAGGCCCCCGGGGGGGCCTATTCGTAGCCCACGCGGGCCCGCCGAGCGTGCAGGTATTGAGCGGCGACATGTACAACAGGTGGCCCAGGGGTGTTTCCCCGCCCGAGGAGGCCATACTGCACCTTCCATCAGAGCCACGACCACGCCACCAAGGAGTGCCGCCAAGCTGGTAGGGGTCGAGCCCCTGCCCCCAGGGGATGAGGACGATAGACACCTCCTGGGCGAGGTGCAGTCCGAGGCGACCCGAATGTCGACCCAGAGGCCGAGGAACTACGTGGGAACCCCCCAGCCGCCCGCAATCTCTTTCCTCAGGGGAACCGGGCTGGGGACGACGAAGTGGAAGAGGAGCAGGCCAACCAGCAGAATGCCATTCGAGGAGGTGTAAACGTCATCTCGGGTGGACTAACAGGAGGAGACTCCAACCGAGCCAGGAAGGCCCAGGAGCGCCGACTGGAGATTCATCAGGTCGGTACAAGTGCGGCCCAGGCGGAGGGGCCACAGATCAGTTTTGGGCCTCAGGATCTATAGGAGATGGAGGTCTCACACAATGACGCGTTGGTCATTATAGCTGTCATCGCCAACTACCAAGTCCACCGCACCATAGTGGACACCGGTAGCTCGGTCAACATACTCTACAAGAGAGCGTTCGACCAGCTCCGGATCGAGATGTCCCATCTGGACCTGGTAGCAATCCCGTTGTTCGGGTTTATGGGGAACCAGGTGCAGCCTATTGGTCAGATATGGCTGGCCATCTCCTTAGGCGAGGAGCCATTGAAGAGGACTCGATGGTCTACTTTCTTGGTGGTGGACGCTCCTTCATCCTACAACGCCATTTTGGGCCGACCGACCCTCAATGAATTCCGGGTCGTTGCCTCCACCTTTTACACGAAGGTTAAGTTCCCAGTCAGGGACAAGGTGGGAGAAGTCAAGGGTGACCAAAGAGTTGCCTGGAGATGCTACGTGGATGACGTCCAAGTAGAGAGTCGCAAGGCTCCGCGCCCCTTCTCCGATAAAAACATGGTTCAAACCTTCCCTTGGTCAGAGTTGCATGAAGATAAGGAGGAGGTGCAGCTCCTTCCAGATCGGGAGGAATCCCGAGTCAAGGTCGCGGCAGGGCTGCCCGAGGAACTGAAGAAGCCTCTACTGGAGTGCTTGGCTCGGAACCAAGATGTTTTCGCCTGGTCGGTCAAAGAACTGAAAGGTGTCCAACCGGAGGTGGCGAAGCACCGCCTCCACGCTTACCCTCACGCTCGGCCCGTGAAGCAGAGGAAACGGGACTACAGCACAGAGCAAAATAAAGCGATCCGGGCTGAAGTCAAGAAGCAGCTGGAGGCCGGTCACATTCGGGAGGTGCAGTTCCCGGCTTGGTTAGCCAACGTAGTGTTGGTTCCTAAGCCAGATAATAAGTGGCGGATCTGTATTGACTTCAGAGACCTCAACAAGGCCTGCCCGAAGGACTGCTACCCCTTGCCTTGGATCGACCAGATGGTGGACTCAACGGCTGGCAGCGAGTTCATTTCCATGCTGGATGCCTACCAGGGGTATCATCAAGTACCCCTGACCGCTGAGGACCAGGAGAAAGTCAGCTTCATCACGGCAGATGGTACCTACAGTTACACCGTCATACCGTTCGGGCTGAAGGACGCTGGAGCCACCTACCAGCGCATGATGAATAAAGTCTTCCGAGCTCAGATCGGAAGAAATGTTGAAGTATACGTGGACGACATCCTCATCAAGTCCGCCCGAGCTAGAGACTTGATAGCTGATGTCGAGAAGACGTGCCAAACACTCTGCAGGTACGGACTCAAGTTGAATCAGGCCAAGTGTCTCTTCGGCACCCGGAGTGGAAAATTCCTGGGATACATTGTGACCGAGCGGGGTATTGAAGCCAATCCCAGCAAGGTTAAAGATTTGCTGGAAATGCCCCCGCCCCGAAATCTCTGAGAAGCGCAGCGGCTCACTGGGCGAATCACAGCTTTGTCCCGTTCATCTCCTGATCAGCTAAGAGAGGGTTGCCTTTCTTCAAAACCCTCGGCAAGGCCACCAAATTCCAGTGGGATGCTGACTGTGACAAGGCGTTTGAAGAATTGAAGGCCTACCTCACTGAGCTGCCTGTGCTAGCCAAACCGGAGGTCGGGGAAGTCCTGTACGTCTATCTGGGTGCATCAGCTGACTCGGTTAGCATGGTCCTAGTCAAGCAGGAAACAACCAAGCAGCATCCCGTGTATTTCTTTGCTCACCTACTAAAGGGAGCCGAGTGCCGCTATACGACACTCGAGAGATTAATGTATGTGTTATTGTTGGGCGCTCGGAGGCTCCGGCCTTACTTCTTGGTACACCCCATCGTGGTGTTGACTAATAGCAACTTGGGTCGAGTGGCCTCTAATCTTGAAGCGTCCGGGCGGCTAATCAAGTGGACCACTGAACTAAGCGAGTACGATATCCAGTATCAACCTCGGCCCGCCATCAAGGCTCAGGCCCTTACTAATTTCCTAAGTGAGCTGCATGCGGACAAGGTTGAAGAAGCGTGGCAGATATATGAGGACGGCTCAGTGGCTCGGTCGGGTAGTGGGATCGATATCCTGATGATCTCTCCGAAAGGAGAGCAGATGCACTTGTCAGTCCGGTGGAGTATCAGGCCACGAATAATGAGGTTGAGTATGAGACCCTTATATCTCGACTGCAGGGTGCCAAGCATGTGGGAGCAACCCGGGTGATGCTTTACTCCGACTCCCAATTAGTCACACAGCAAGTGGCCGGACGATTTGAGGTCAATAGTGACCGACTGCAGGCCTTCATCGAGGCCTATGAGAAGTTGAAGGTCGAGTTCCAAGATGTGCAGGTGCGGAAGATTCCTAGGGAGGATAACTTCAAGGCAGATGAATTGGCTAAGTTAGCCAGTTCAGTCGACACTTGGGTGCTTCCTCAACCAGGCGGCCGCGCGCTGCTGGTCATGTAGATAGAGAGGCAAGCTGACTTGGAGTTGGAATCCGACTGGCGGATCCCAGTCATTACCTACCTCACGAAGGGAGTGTTGCTGACCGATCGAGAAGAAGCTCGATGGCTCAAGAAGCATGCAACTCGGTACACCATGGTCGGAGATGTGTTATACAAAAGAGCGTTCTCCCGACCCTTGCTCAAGTGCCTGGGCGACGAAGATGCAGACTATGTGCTGCGGGAAATTCACTTGGGGATCTGTGGAAACCACGCAGGAGCTCGCGCGACGGCTCGGAAGGCATTAATGTCAAGCTATTATTGGCCAACCTTGCAGAAGGACGCCAACGAGCTGGTCGCCACTATTGGACCTTGGATGGCTAGAGAGGGGGGGTGAATATAGCCAGACACAATTTCTTTGAGATTAAGGATTTCTGCACTTGAGTGATTAGCAGCGGAAGACAAATACAAGACAGAAAACAAGTTGCAGAAATGAAACACAAACCAAAACGCTAACAAGGATCGTTTACAAGGTTCAGGGATATCTTGCCCCTACTCCTTAGCGTGCCCTTAAGGTGGGCGATCCCTTGATCGTCGGCAGATCAAGCCCCGGAAATCCGGATATCAAATCCTTCTTCTTGGTGGAGTAACCTCTCCACAAAATGTCTCAACAAGTTGATGTAGAATGAAAAGCACAGAGACAATCAGAGACTTACAGAGCACAAGCAGATGAAGAGAAACGCTTACAAGCACAAACAACAACCCAGCACAACCTCGGCAAGAGCCTTCACTCAGCTCTTCCTTGTTTGCTTGTTAATCGCCTTGCCACGAGTCCTTCATAGTGCTCAGGTCTCTCAAGCTTCAAAGAATGATCAAGTTTGCAGAAGCTTCAAGACTCAGAGTGATTTCTACGGATGGATTAAGTGTTGCTGTAGTAGAGAGAACTTCCTTCTCTTCATCGCCAGCCCACACTTATCCTAGCTGCCATCGCCAACCCACAGACGCTCCACACAGCTCCCAGCTACTCACCTGCAACAAGCCAGCTACCCCTGACCTCCTCTGGACTCACTGAACTCTCCTCAGTCGAGCCCCAGCCCCAGGTCAGCTTCCAGCCGTTGCCAGCAGCGCCCGTTGTAACCTGCAATGGAAAACTGCCAAACCTGCTCAACGGAAAGCCTCTCTTTGACCCTCCTTGAGTGTTTGAATCCATCCCTGTTACCTGCACACTCAATCAGAGGTTTAGCAAATGAATATCAAATGAGATCAGTGATAGTAGAAAAAATCCTGAGCAAAACAGACGCGATCAGACCCTTCTGATAGCGTATTTGAATTAAAGTTCTGCTCCTGATCGGTCGCCAGACCGATCAGGAAGGACCCTGATCGATCACCCGAACGATCCAGCAGTCTTCTGCACACTCCTGATTGGTCCCCAGACCAATCCAGCATTCTGCTGCACACTCCAGATCGGTCCCCACACCAATCAGGCTCCTGACCTATCAGGCTGCTCCCAGACCAATCAGGCTCCATCCTGATCGGTCATAAGGAGAATCTCGCGACACATGATCGTTCTCTAAACCGATCTGAACTGTATCCCTGATCGGTCACCAGACCGATCAGGAGTCGAGCAGTAAGGTTCCCAAAACCCACTGTATGATCCCTGATCGGTCACCGGACCGATCAGGGAGCCTCCTGATCGGTCACCAGACCGATCAGGACATGACCAGACAGATCAGGCTCCGTCCTGATCAATCATAGAGAGAAATCTGCGATGCTGGATCGTTCTTCAGAACGATCTGCACAGTGATCCTGATCGGTCACCAGACCGATCTGCAAGTGAGCTCCCTGATCGGTCACCAGACCGATCAGGAGCCATTCAGTGAGTGAAACGCATACTCCCTGATCGGTCACCAGACCGATCAGTCATCGCTGGATCGGTCACCAGACCGATCCACGAAGGAGCACCATGCCAACTTCCCTGATCAGTCACCAGACCGATCCAGGCAAGCCCAATTGCACTCTAAGTCACGAGAACAAGCCTCCAACCCTTCTCTGACTCGTGCCATGCCCAGCTTCACTCACTGGGACTTCAACCTAGCCCTCCAAGCTAGGACCTGGCTTCACTCACCAGGGTTTCGGTCACCCGGCTTCACTCACCGGGACCCGGCTTCACTCTCCGGGATTTCAACCTAGCTTCACTCACTGGGATTTAAGTCACCCGGCTTCACTCACCGGGACCCGGCTTCACTCACCGGGATTTCAACCTAACTTCACTCACTAGGACTCGGCTTCACTCACTGGGATTTCCATCACCTGGCTTCACTCACCAGGACCCGGCTTCACTCATCGGGATTTCCACCACCTGACTTCACTCACCAGGACCCGGCTTAACTCACCAGGATTTCCACCAGGACCCGGCTTCACTCACCGGGATTTCATCCAACTTAGCCCTCCATACTAGGACTTTTCACCTAACCCTCCAAGTTAGGACTTTTTCCATGCCAGCGTGCGATCTCCCAACCCGAATTCAACCAAACTTGAATCAAACTTAAATCGGTGTCAACACCAAAACAACAATCAGGGTCAGACTGCATCAACAATCTCCCCCTTTTTGTTGTTTGACAACCCGATTTAAGTTTAGGCATTAATGATTAATTCAAGGCAGTTTAATTATTGTAAGGGAATCAAGATCCTCCCCCTACAATAATCCTAAACTTAATCAACCATTTTCTCCCCCTTTGTCAAATATCGAAAAGGGTATGGTTATTAAGTTTGAACATACCTCCCCCTCAAACACGGGTCTCTCCCCAAACCCAAAATAATCAAAGATAAAACTTGAATCGCACATGAAAACATATACAGAATAATATCATGGTCATGCATGTATATGTTTCATATGACAAGTAAGTCAAAGGATGATTTTTGAATTGCATATGAGAGGCATATACCATAAATGTATCATGACAACAATGTATATGCATCATATGACAATAATTATCGCAGCTCCATCAGACTGATGATCGATACAGAAAAATTTCTGATTTATCTATGAACGATCAATTTTCAAAAAAAAATCCTGTAATTCTGATTCGTTCAAGATCGAACTACATTAACACTTGGAGTTTCATGTGAAGACATATACAGAAGTATATCATGGTCAAATACGTATATGCTTCACATGACAAGTAAGGAATGCATCTGTATCTGACACATAGTCCTGATTGGTCTCCGTGACCGATCAGGTCCGTTGATCACGTGATACAGAAACGTATCTGATTAGTCTGTGGAGCGATCAGATTTTAGAAAAAATTCTGAAACTCTGATACGTTCCTGATCAGACTGCATTAACAATTTGCATTCTAGACCAGGGGTGTAGACTCTATTGAAATTCGTCATTTCAGAAAAATATCCAAAACACGGTATTAAGAACAAGAGTCATGACTCAACAAACCCTTTCTTATGAAATTGAACATCCCAACATAGGTTTGTATCAAATCAGTATTAGGTTTGTTTAACACTTGATGTTTCAGAAAAATTTCTGAAAATCAAGGGTTTTAAAAGTTCCTACCCATATTTGAACACTTGAACCAACTTGTACTCACTTAGTACCAGGTTTGTACCAATGGATGATCAAGTATGTTTCAATTGTACTTGGTTTGTATCAGATTTGTGTGTGATATGATCATTACACTGATACAATTGGATGAAAAAGGGGATCGGACTGAGGAGTAGTCTGATACCTCTGATCAGTGTCGATCTGATCGGTCACCGGACCGGTCAGTATGATTCCTGATCGGTCACTAGACTGATCAGGGTGAGTCCTGATCGGTCGGTGGACCGATCAGGTCTGACACAGACTGTTTTCTGAACCTGATCAGTTTCAGAAATAAATTTGTTTCACCCCTTAACCATTCCCAGACCCTAATTCAATTAGTTTTAATCCATTTGATCCTAATCATGGGGTCCCTTAACCAAAAAGCATATTTTCATATCAAAGAATTTCTATGGTTTAAAAACAATCCAAAAACAGATTTTTATCAAAACATCATAAATATGTTCTACGCATGATCAGATTTCATGATACAAACAAAATATGATCAAACTCTCAAAAACATGCTCGTATTAAATTAGTATCAAAACATGATCAAGCTTCCTAACACATGATTGTATCAATATAATTCATAAGGTTTTATTTTGTCTGACATGCTTTTGTCTCATTTACCCAGTTTTAAAAATATTTCAAGAACATGCATTGATATTGCCTTGTGAGGTTTTATGATGATCATCACAAACTATATATTCCTTAAAAATTTACATGCAATACATGAACGTTACATACAGTAAATCATGGCATATTTGATCATGTTCACCAAACAAAATACCTTAAGAAAAACTTAAGCCTAAACCTTAAGCTCATGTTCTTGTCTATTGATGCATTATCATTACAGATTATGTGTTGATATTTCCTTAGCATGCATTCATGTTGTATAACACGTACAAGAAAATCATGACATACCATAAACCATAACTTGCATGAAAACATAAATTACAACAACAAAGCTTATTATCCTAAGCAATCCAAGGCAAAACAAGTTGTGTGTCAACCTAAACCATTCATGTGAATATTTTTTTTAAAAAAAAAACTTGTTTATTTATTTTGAAGCATGGATATACTATCATTCGCCACATGATAAATTTCCTTATTGCCCAAATGAGATTTCATAAATCACTAGACAAGGGATCATCTTGTTATAAGAACTAAGACAATGAAGCTCAAAGTATTAAATTCACATTTTCCATGACCAACAATGTGAATGACAATTTTTTTCTTGGTCATGGGTTTGGAGCACCAAATATCAACCTCCCATATTGATAGATGCTCCCCCTCAATCAATGCTAAACAATTCTAAAGATCGAAGTTTTGGGTACCCAAATTTTGGGACCTAATGCATCAACAATGAGGGACTTTGGCACCCATGCCTTAGTCATTTTCTTTTTGGCTTTTTGAACCCTAGAATCATCTTGTGATCTAAATTGGGTTCTTGACATTAATGATACAAAGGTTGGTTCCTTAGGTCGGTAACCGATACCGGCCTTATTGTAAACTGCCCTTTGGGAATTTAAGATCATGTCTAATGTTTTAGAGCTAGTTGAAAACTTCTCAAGAATATTCTTGAGTTTTTCAACTTCACTCCTCAAGATCCTATTGTCATCCTCAAGTTTTTTATCATGCAAATTATCAATATCCTCATCCTTAGAGGATTTCTCATGAAAATCATTAATATCCTCCACCCTAGAGGATTTCAATTCTTCTACTTCCAATTTCAACTATTTAACTTTGTTCTTGGATTTTTTAAGCAATCTAGCTAGACATGCAATGGTTCTATAGCACTTATCTAGCTCGGGAGAAATTACCTCTTCATCATCCGAAGATGATGAAGGCGCGGTTGAGGAGCTTGATTCATCTCCACTCTCCTCTTCATTTGAATCCTCTATGGCCATGAGGGCACGGTGATGAGTGTACTTCTCCTCCTTCTCTTCTTCGGATGAACTAGAGAACGATTCATCCCATGTGGCCCTCAAGGCCTTCCTTTTCTTCTTTGATTTATCCTTCTTCTTCTTTAACTTCGGACATTCATCCTTGTAATGCCCTTTCTTGCTACACTCATAGCAAGTAACATTAGACTTATCAAATTTAACTTCACTCGGGTTACCTTTACCCTTGAGGCGCCGGCTCTTCCTCATCATTCTTCTAACAAAGTTGGCCATCTCGGAGGAAGAAGACCAGTTGCCCTCCTCCTCGAACTCGGAATCGGATGAGGATGAAGATGAAGAGGCTTCCTTCTCCTTCTTCTTCCCCTTCTTCTTCTTGTTGTCACCTGTCACTAAAGCAATACCTTTTTCTTTTGAACTTTTGTTAGAGATCTCATGTAGTTCCATTTCACAAAATAGATCTTCTAACTTAACAAAAGATAAATCCTTGGACACCTTGTAAGCATCCACCATGGATGACCACAAGGCGTTCCTAGGAAAAGCTTTGAGGACATACCTTATAAGATCTCGGTTCTCTACCTTCTCATTAATGGAGTAGAGACCGTTGAGGATTTCTTTGAATCGTCCATGGAGTGTACTTACAGTTTCATTCTCGTCCATGGACAGATTTTGGAGTTGGGTGAGAAGGAGGTCCTTCTTGGCAGTCCGGGTGTCTTGAGTGCCTTCATGGAGCTCAATGATCTTGCTCCATAGGTCTTTAGCACTTATGAAGGAACCAACCTTGATTATTTGGTCATTGGTCAACCCGCATTGCAAAGTTACTACCGCTTTCGCATCGGCTTCACCTTTCCGGATTTGATCTGCCGACCAACTTGAGAAGTTCATCTCTTTTCCCTCAGCATCTTTAGGAGTGGAAAAACCTTCCTTGACAGCAAACCACATGCTGAGGTTGGTTTTGAGGTAAAACTCCATCTTCGACCTCCAATATGAAAAATCAGTGCCGTCGAAGAGTGGAGGTCGGTTGGTGCTAAACCCTTCTCTTCCCATGGCCATCTTTGTTAGCTCTCGGATGTTATGCCCTCGAAGTAGAGCCCCAAGCTCTGATACCACTTGTTGGAACTTGGATGGCTAGAGAGGGGGGGTGAATATAGCCAGACACAATTTCTTTGAGATTAAGGATTTCTGCACTTGAGTGATTAGTAGCGGAAGACAAATACAAGACAGAAAACAAGTTGCAGAAATGAAACACAAACCAAAACGCTAACAAGGATCGTTTACAAGATTCGGGGATATCTTGCCCCTACTCCTTGGCGTGCCCTTAAGGTGGGCGATCCCTTGATCGTCGGCAGATCAAGCTCCGGAAATCCGGATATCAAATCCTCCTTCTCGGTGGAGTAACCTCTCCACAAAATGTCTCAACAAGTTGATGTAGAATGAAAAGCACAGAGACAATCAGAGACTTACAGAGCACAAGCAGATGAAGAGAAACGCTTACAAGCACAAACAACAACCCAGCACAACCTCGGCAAGAGCCTTCACTCAGCTCTTCCTTGTTTGCTTGTTGATCGCCTTGCCACGAGTCCTTCTTAGTGCTCAGGTCTCTCAAGCATCAAAGAATGATCAAGTTTGCAGAAGCTTCAAGACTCAGAGTGATTGCTAAGGATGGATCAAGTGTTGCTGCAGTAGAGAGAACTTCCTTCTCTTCATCGCCAGCCCACACTTATCCTAGCTGCCATCGCCAACCCACAGACGCTCCACACAGCTCCCAGCTACTCATCTGCAACAAGCCAGCTACACCTGACCTCCTCTGGACTCACTGAACTCTCCTCAGTCGAGCCCCAGCCCCAGGTCAGCTTCCAGCCGTTGCCAGCAGCGCCCGTTGTAACTTGCAATGGAAAACTGCCAAACCTGCTCAACGGAAAGCCTCTCTTTGACCCTCCTTGAGTGTTTGAATCCATCCCTGTCACTTGCACACTCAATCAGAGGTTTAGCAAATGAATATCAAATGAGATCAGTGATAGCAGAAAAAATCCTGAGCAAAACAGACGCGATCAGACCCTTCTGACAGCGTATTTGAATTAAAGTTCTGCTCCTGATCGGTCGCCAGACCGATCAGGGAGGACCCTGATCGGTCACCTGACCGATCCAGCAGTCTTCTGCATACTCCTGATTGGTCCCCAGACCAATCCAGCATTCTGCTGCACACTCCAGATCGGTCCCCACACCAATCAGGCTCCAGACCTATCAGGTTGCTCCCAGACCAATCAGGCTCCATCCTGATCGGTCATAAGGAGAATCTCGCGACACTTGATCGTTCTCTAAACCGATCTGAACTGTATCCCTGATCGGTCACCAGACCGATCAGGAGTCGAGCAGTAAGGTTCCCAAAACCCACTGTATGATCCCTGATCGGTCACCGGACCGATCAGGGAGCCTCCTGATCGGTCACCAGACCGATCAGGACATGACCAGACAGATCAGGCTCCGTCCTGATCGATCATAGAGAGGAACCTGTGATGCTGGATCGTTCTTCAGAATGATCTGCACAGTGATCCTGATCGGTCACCAGACCGATCAGGAGCAAATCAGCAAGGGAACTCAACCCACTTGTGAGCTCCCTGATCGGTCACCAGACCGATCAGGAGCCATTCAGTGAGTGAAACGCATACTCCCTGATCGGTCACCAGACCGATCAGTCATCGCTGGATCGGTCACCAGACCGATCCACGAAGGAGCACCGTGCCAACTTCCCTGATCGGTCACCAGACCGATCCAGGCAAACCCAATTGCACTCTAAGTCACGAGAACAAGCCTTCAACCCTTCTCTGACTCGTGCCATGCCCAGCTTCACTCACTGGGACTTCAACCTAGCCCTCCAAGCTAGGACCTGGCTTCACTCACCAGGGTTTCGGTCACCCTGCTTCACTCACCGGGACCCGACTTCACTCACTGGGATTTCAACCTAGCTTCACTCACTAGGATTTAAGTCACCCGGCTTCACTCACCGGGACCCGGCTTCACTCACCGGTATTTCAACCTAGCTTCACTCACTAGGACCCGGCTTCACTCACTGGGATTTCCATCACCTGGCTTCACTCACCAGGACCCGGCTTCACTCACCGGGATTTCCACCACCTGGCTTCACTCACCAAGACCCGGCTTCACTCACCGGGATTTCATCCAACTTAGCCCTCCATACTAGGACTTTTCACCTAACCCTCCAAGTTAGGACTTTTTCCATGCCAGTGTGCGATCTCCTAGATCCACCTGGACTTAACCCAAATTCAACCATACTTGAATCAAACTTAAATCGGTGTCAACACCAAAATAACAATCAGGGTCAGACTGCATCAACAGCCACCTGCCTATCTTGCCAAAAGTATCATTGCCTACCACACCGACCCACAGAGACAATGAAAGCCTCGGCGGTCTCCTTCCCCTTTGATCAGTGGGGCATGGGCATTGTGGGGCCATTCCCAGTGGCCGCCGCCCAGAAGAAATACTTGCTGGTGGCCGTCGACTACTTCTCCAAGTGGATAGAAGCTGAGGCCCTATCACGTATCACCGAGCAGATAGTGATGAAGTTCCTGTAGCAGGACATATTATGCCGATATGGAATCCCGCACAAAATTATCTTGGTCAACGGAAGGCAGTTCCAAGGGCGAAGGATACAAGAGTGGTGTGCGAAGTATGGTATCAAGCAAGCCTTCACCTCGGTAGCCTATCCCCAAAGCAATGGCCAGGCAGAAGTGACCAACCGAGAGATCCTCAAAGGATTAAGGACTAAGCTGGATCATGTTGCTGAAACGTGGGTAGATGAGCTCCAGAACATCCTATGGGCCCTGCGGACTACACACAAAGAAACCACGGGATGCACACCCTTCTAGCTAGTCTACGGGAGCGAAGCGGTGATCCCGGTCTAGGTCGGGTGTGAATCAGATAGACGGACGACCTATGACGAGGATAACTTGGAAAGGAGGCAGCTGGAGATGGACCTGGTCAACGAAATTTGAGACAAAGTACCCGCTCAGATGTTCGCATATCGGCAGAAGATGAAACAGATGTATGATCAGAAGGTACTACCAAGGACATTCCAAGTGGGGGACCTGGTCTAGAAGAGAATCAAGCCCGTCGGAGATGTAAGTAAGCTGGAGCTGCAGTGGGGAGGACCCATCAAAGTTATTCAGAAGCTAGCCTCGGGGGATTATTACTTAGAGAATGAGAAAGAAAAAAGGCTGGATCGATCCTGGAGTGCGATTCACCTTCAGCCATACCGGGCTGCCGAATGAGAAGTTGTAATGTGGATGTAGAACACCCATGATAGAGGAACAACATAGCCCTCACTCCACTTGCAGGTACTCCAGATCCTCGTCTCTGAACGAGGTACTATCCCGCAGATCGGCTCTCAATAAGACGCGTAGCGGGCCACGCTCCCTGAGTCTTGCCTGAACGTGTGCGCAAAAGTTACATCTATCCCGCGGATCGGCTCTCAGTCAGACGCGTGGCAGCCCACGCTCCCTGAGTCTTGCCCGACCATGTGCGCAAAAGTTACATCTATCCCGCGGATCAGCTCTCAGGCGGACGCTTGGTGGCCCATGCTCCCTAAGTCTTGCCCGACCGTGTGCGCAAAACTCTTGCCTCGCCAGCAAGTTATAAGTTGACCAGCTTCCACGCCCCACTCGATTCAGTGTCTCCGATCGGAAGCGTGGCGGCCCACGCTCCTGAGAATCGGCTTGAATTAGTGTCCAGGCTCTAGTCTCCGCACGAGTTATAACCAGGATCCGCTCCCATCTATCCCGCGGATCGGCTCTCAGTCAGACGCGTGGCGGCCCACGCTTCCTGAGTCTTGCCCGACCGTGTGCGCAAAAGTTACATCTATCCCGTGGATCGGCTCTCAGTTAGACGCGTGGCGGCCCACCCTCCCTGAGTCTTGCCTGACCGTGTGCGCAAAAGTTACATCTATCCCGCGGATCGGCTCTTAGCCGGACACGTGGCGGCCCACACTACCTGAGTCTTGCCCAACCGTGTGCGCAAAATTCTTGCCTCGCCAGCAAGTTATTAGTGGAATAGCTTCCACGCCCCACTCAATTCAGTATCTCCGATCGGACGCGTGGCGACCCACGCTCCTGAGAATCGGCCTGAATCAGTGTCCAGACTCTCGTCTATGCACGAGTTATAACTGTAGGATCATTTTCGGTACACTAGAGGGGGTGAATAGCGTTTCTTCGATTCTTTTCACCTACGTTGTTAGTTGCTCAGCGGAAATCCAAACAAAAAAAAACTAACAATAAGAACAATGCTAACAAACCAGGTTTTACTTGGTATCCACCCCGGATGGGTGACTAATCCAAGAATCCGTCGGTGGATCACTCCGCGGATAACCTCCGGCTAGCCCTCGTCGCTCCTTGTGGGTGGAGAAACCTCGCCACAACACCTTGAGAAGACCTGAGCACAAAGACTACTATCTTGCCTTTAACCAAGACAAGATTCGTCAAGAATCTCAGCCACCACGAAGTCCTCTTTAAATAGGACTTGGGCTGAAACCCTCGCTACCAGTCGACTGCCCCCATAGCAGTCGACTAGTGCCACTGAAATTCGACCGTTGCACCCCCAACGTTCGAATTCTCGACCAACTCACCAGGCACCTACCAGTCGACTGCCCCCAGGGCAGTCGACTGGTCCCAGGCCAGAACCCTTCTGTGAGTTTTATCAATCGACTGCCCCAAGGGCAGTCGACTGCCCTACTCACTCACCTAGGGTTTCCCTTCCCGAGTACATTCACACAACACTCGTAACCTCACGACTCGACTAACTCCTCATCCGTAGCCTCGACTGTTGCCTTCGCATCCTCTTCATCTTCGGCTCCCGTCCCTCGGATGCACGCAAGCCTCCAGCTTGCCTCCATGCCATCCTTCACGTATGCCTCGAAGCCCACGCCCATCAGCTCATCGTCCCTGCTCTCCAAGGTCCGTCAGGTGCACACAAGCCTCCAGCTTATCTCCATGTCACCCTTCACCGTACCGAGGTCGTCCAGTCAAGTCCATATGTGTAACTTGTACATTCTGCACACTCAACATACACATATAAGAACACAAGGGTAAACCTAACTTAAACCCTTTGCCCAAACATCAAAACTCATGATCACTCCGGATCACAGATTGCCTCAACAATCTCCCCCTTTTTGATATTAGGCAATACGTTTAAGTTAAGGAAACAAGATAGTAGACAATAGCAAAAACCATGGTAAACAAATGCATATGCAATGCAAAAATGGATCCTATCCCAAGGCATCCCACACCTAACCCTCCAAGTTAGGACTTTTCAACACCTAACTTCCCAAGTTAGGACTTTCCACACCTAACCCTCCAAGTTAGGAATTTTCACCATAACGGGCTTTTTAAAGCTTCTCCCAAGCTCCCCCTACATTGGACTTACAAAGGCTTTTTAAGAACCTCTCCAAGGTTCCCCGTACGCCAAAAATGGAGCAATCATGCTCCACCTTAATGTTAGCTCCCCCTAAACCTAGGGTTTCTAGAAAAGGAGTGTTTGGTTTCCCAACTTAAACCCAACACTTCTCCCCCTTTGCTTAACATCAAAAAGAACCCAACAATATCCCAATTATTGGTTCTTTCAATCCCCAATGATCATAAATAATGTGTACTAGCTCCTCATACACTTGTTTTGCATCATTTAGACACATACCCAGCCGCTGATATAAAATTCAGGCTTGACCAGTCGACTGCCCTGGGGGGCAGTCGACTGATACTCTGAAAATCAAAATTTCAGCCTTTCTGACGAAATTCAGAAATGCGCCAGAAATTCCACAAATCTCCAAAAATTTTCAAATTTTGTGGAGAGGTTTGTGGTGCCCAGACCTACTTGGGAAAAATACATTCTAAAATGTATCTATCACCATTTTCATGTTTAACACAAAACTCAAACTAGCTAAAAACTTCAATCAAACTTTGACCTAAAGTCCTAGTTTTGGTTTCCTCTTGATGTTACTGCCAATACCAACCCACAATCCATCCCTAGCTTTGATTTACATGGAAATTACACATCAAAAACCAATTTTCATGCAATATGACCCCACAGTCATATTTCCATGCATGAAACTCAAAAACACCGTGCTAAAACCCATGAATTGAGACTCAAGTCCGTCTCCAATTCTTTTGGCACATCCCATGATCCATCTAGACCTCTAGGAACAACCCTCCTAAGGTCCATTCACCATATATCTCAAAATTTTTCTTGTTATGAAAATTAAGGCAACCAAGGAGGCAACCTCCCCCTTAACCTATGTCTTCTCTCAATTCTAATTAACCTAGGTGAAGTTCTACCCAACTTAACACCATAACACCAAGTCAAGTTCTAGCCAACTCAACTTCCAAGTTCTTCTCCCTTGGACACCTTTAAGGATTGCCCCAAGCAACCTTATCCCTAGTGCCAAAAAGAACTCAACAAAGACCTAAAACAATCTAAAAGATTTGCAAGCACATTTGCGAGGATATACTCTGTCCTAGAAAAATATGATTTCATGAAATGTATCAAATGTGCTTGACTTTGGTACAATCTCCAATTTCCTTAGACATGGCCATGTAGTATCAACTTTG
>JAGFNQ010004332.1:25175-46664 GCA_024364735.1 Boesenbergia rotunda
AGCAGGCTCACGTCAAGCGGCTGCTCCATGGTGCAGCCCTGATGTGGCAGTTTTTTGCCGTACACGTGCCTTGCCCCTCTTGCACCTACGTGGGCAGCTTCCTCCATATGACAAGGGGAGGCGAGGACGTTCGGCCACCTTCTGGTCTGGTTGTTTGGTAAACCTCATCTTTGTCTTCTTCCCTAAGGATTCTTTTTCGCGTAAGTCTTCTACCTCCTTTTCGTCTTTTTCTTTAGGAACCATGGAAGGTTATCGAGCAAAGTGGTATGAGTCTGCCTCTTCGAGAGTGAGGCCGGAGGCTTTGCAGTCGGCCATTGAGGCCTACGGTATTCCGACCGAGATGGCGGTGGTGATCCCTAAAGTGGACCAGATGCCTGTGAACCCTCCCGTAGGTTTCTTTACCTTCTTTCTAGGGCAGGTAGAGTTAGGGCTCCGCTTCCCCATTCCTCCTTTTTTTCATGAATGTGACCTCCTATTTTGATATTCCCCTCCACCAAGTGGCTCCCAATGCTTTTGCTCAAATGGGTGGGGTGTGCATTATCTTCAAGCTCTTCGACATCCCCCTGACCCCTCGCATTTTCCATTCCTTCTTCATTCCAATCGACGCACGAGGGGCTTTTAGCTTTCTGGCACGTCCTGGTCATAGGTTCTTAGGAGGGTTCCCTTCCTTGCACAAGGGGTGGAAGGAGAAGTTCTTCTTCATCTGACTGCCTGCACAACCCTTCAATCCTCTCTGCTGGACGGAGGATTTGCCGACTCCTCCTTCCCTAGGGAATTTTCTCGAGAATCCATCCTACCAGTGCGCCAGGAACGTACCCTCTGGCATGGAGTTCAGTGGGCTAAGTCTGGTGCAGAGTGAGGAGCTCATGTACCAAGCGAGCCTTATCCCTAAAGTGACTCGGATTAGCCCCAGCCTCGGTAAGTTCATCTTGTCCATCAATGCCTGTTAGTTCTAACTAATATTCTCTTATCTGATTATCGCAGAGGAAATCATGTTTTTGAGGGTGATGCACCGACTGATCAAGTGGGATGAAGCCAACAAGGAGGCTCTGAATCCTCCCCCAGCTGCTCCTAGTGTGCCCTCTACTTCAGCCAAGTCCTCAGAGGGGACTGGTGAATCGTCCACTGGGTATGACCTGCCAGAACGAGCAGGGGCTCCTGCTGTGCCTCCGTCGTTTGCTAACCATGGGACTTCTGGTTCGTCGGATGTCCCGGAGTTGGGTGTCCCTTCAGGGGATGACCCACCCCGGCTGCTGTCCATCCGGAGGGGGTCACAGAGGAGTCGTCGCCCCCTGCTGCCCCCTCAGCATCCCAATTCTCTAGTCAGTAGAAGGGAAAGGTGTCGGAAGGCTTAGGCCCCAGGCGGAAAAGGCTGCGCCCCAGTGGCCCCAGCACACTTCCCTCTATTCCTAAGGAGGACGTTCCACCTTCCTCGGGTGAAGAAGCTATTCCTCTATCTCCACCTTTTCCGTCGACTGCCACTCCAGAGGCAGGTGGTCAGGCCCCCGACTCTTCCTCAATCGACCCTGCCGAGGTCACGAAGGGTAAGCAAGTGCTGCCCACCCAATATAGAATGCAGCTTGACCGCCTTCGCAAAAGGCTAGATACGGCGTCAAAGACTTCCATGCACTCTTTCCCCCTGGTGTAGTTGAAGGAGGTCCCTACCGAGGGCCTTTCTTCCAAGGGGACTTCCATCTCTGAGGAGGGCGACTCCGACCCTTCTACATTGCCACCTAGAGCTCCCACTGTCCAGCCACTTCCCCCACGCAGAGGTTTGTATCCTTTAGGGAGTCGGGTTGACACTCCGAGATCTCCAAGAGGGGAAGTTGTGCGAGTCTCTACGGGGCCTCTCACTATCCTTCGTGAGTCCCTTTTGAAGGTGCGTGTTCCAGGTACATAGGTTGTTTTCTTGTATGTTTTATAATTCCTTGGTGCAATGATAGGCGGCTGAAGACTGCCTGACCGCCGACTGTGGCTTGTACGCCTGGCCAGAGATTGAAGCCTTGACCCACCGAGCACTAAGAGAAGAGGTCACAGTTGACCACGAGTACAGAGTGGAACTTATGCAGGCGGGGATCAGTAGAGCTCTCCGAGCGAAGGTGGAGCATCAGCTGGACCCCTTGATAGCCACGGAGTCCTCCCTACAGAGTTCCCGATGCCGGGAACGTTTGGCGTTGGAGAGGGTTGTGGCCATCACCAATGACCTACTCCGGGTGACTCAAGAGCGGGATCAACTTCAAGTGAAAGAGAAGAAGTTGTCGGGGGATATCCGCCTTATGGATGCCTCGACCGGGAGATTGAATGAACGTGTCAACGATCAAGCACACCAGCTTGCCCAGATGGAGTCCGACCTCATGATGGCAGCTGATCGCTTGTTTGACTTCGAGGAAGACCTGGCCCAGGCACGTTCGAAAGTGTGGGTTGCCTCGGACAGGCTCAAGGAAGCTCTGGCGGACCAAGACAAAATATCTGCTAAGATGGAGCAACTAAAGCATGCCAAGGAGGCAGCTGAGGCCAAAATGTGCTACTTTCGGGCTGCTGAGGCTTCCCGTATTAAAGAGGCTGAGGCAAACTTCAAGGCTAAGTTCCTGGAGTCGGATGAATTCGGCGATATCATTGTCGGCCAGGTAACGAAGCGCTTGAAGCAAGGCTTCCACGGGGTCATCGACCAGCTGACAAAGAGTTGTAGAATTATTTGCTACCCGGGAGCTTGGCCCTGATGTACCCCTTTTAATTATAATGAAAATCTTTCTTTGCCTTACAGTCTTGAGTATGCTTTTGCGTTTGTCTCCTTGTAATATTTTGTCTTCGTCGTGAGGGCCAAGAGCGTAGAAAGGATCGGTGTTTGACTCCAGGAGCCAGGTTGCCGATTAACCTTCTTGAGGAATAGGCATTCCTTCTCAGCCCTTAGGGTAAGGGAGTCAGGGAGCCACTGCTCGTCTCCCGTAGCTTCTTGGGTTGGTTTTAGGGACCCAGAACCCCCTGTGATGCCCGGTGCCCTCTGGGGGTTTCGGGTTTGATCTTGGGTGTGGATCTCCCCAAGGTAGCCCCGAAAGCCCAACTGTCAGGCCCGCAGTGGTTCTTCTGTGGGACTCATGTTGGCTCCTTTCTCTATTGAGTGTTTATGGCCTTCGAACCGTCATCTTCGGGCCCCAGGCGATCCCTTGAATTGACCTCATTAAAGGTTTGCGAATTCCCAGATGCCGCAGGGGCATGCCAATCGACAGTGATAGAAAAGACGCGGCACTTCAGGATTGGCGTCCATTACTGCTCCTGTGTCGTGCCCTCATTAAATGCGCATGGGCAACCGTCTCTATATAGGTGGAAGGCTAATGCGTTCATTCTCCTCCATCTTTCCTTCCCATTCTCATGGACCAGAAGGGAAAAGAGGTTACAACCCGGAGGGGAACCTGGCGAGGGAGGAGGATCACCGCCTGGAAGGGTGCAAAGCCTTGTCTGCCCAGGCTAAGTCCGGTGCTCCCAGAATCCCCTATGTGGCGTATCACCTTTCGGTACATCTTCCATCATCCCCCCTTCTAACAGGGGTTTTCTGCATCACTAGAGAGCATAACAGAGATGATGTCGCACCTTTTCAAGGAGAGCATGGCGGAGATGGAACCACATGTTTCACCGGAGAGTCTTGAAAAGGCATTATATGCTTCACCCTGGAGCATGGCAGAGATGATATCATTTGTTTCACCCGAGAGCATCTCCTGGTGGTTCATCTTCAGTCCCTCTCCAGGTGGACAACGTCTCCTGGTGGTTCATCTCCTGTCCATCTAGAATGCTCTCCCCCGTCTGATAGCTCGCTTCCCCGAGTTTTGGGCATCGGACATCAGTCGGGCCTGGAGTAGTGTGTCATCCGAGGAGGAGTTGTAGCTGATGCTCCCCTTCTCTTCCCTTTGTATTTTGTAATTCATCTTTATTCTTAAATGTGAGTTAATTGTAAGAGGCAATCAGGATCTTGGAATGGAATTGTTTGGCCCATGTGTACCCCAAGTCGTTCCTATTTCTTTTTCGTTCGTGAATGGTCATGAGAACGGAGGACCCTGAAGTCCCAGCCACGGCCGAAAATTCAAGGATCCTGACCAGAATAAAGATGGCTTCCCGCTTACCCGCCACTGGAGGACGACTTCGATCTAAGCGACCATGCGACGATGTTGAAGCGACAAGGGAGAACCCGAGCAAAGGAGTGATCTCCTCTAATGGATACACTGATTGTATCCCCTATTTATTGTATTCCCTTGAGATATCATTGTCAATATATTTCCTGTAGAAATAAAGGAAAACATGTGTTACTTCTGATGTGTAATCGTTTCGAGCAGTAATCAGATATTCTGCTGGTTTCTCTTTGTCTTAGGATGCTTGTTTCATATCCGGTAGGTTGTGTGTTACTCTTCCGTCCCTAAGCTCCCTCCAATTCCCAGTTAGAGGTGGTAGGGGTTGTGTAGATCTTGGTTGGGTATCCGTAGCATCTAGACCACGCCTAAGTGTCTCGGGCATCCTCAGCACCACGATGCATTAGGATTTTTTGTTACTTGGTCGAGCGACTGTAGCACCCAGACCAAGCCTAACTACCCCGGGCATCCGCAGTACAACGAGATATTAGGGTTTTGATTCTTGGTCGGGCGTCTGTAGCACCCAGACCATGCTTAAGTACCCCGGGCATCCGCAGCAACACGAGATATTAGGATTTTTGTTTCTTGGTCGGGCGTCCGTAGAACCGAGCCAAGCCTAAGTACCCCGGGCATCCGCAGCACTGCGAGGTATTAGGGTTTTTGCTTCTTGGTCGGGCGTCTGTGGCACCCAGACCAAGCCTAAGTACCCCGGGCATCCGCAGCACCGCGAGTCATTAGGGTTTTTGCTTCTTGGTCAGGCCTCTGTAGCACCCAGACCAAGCCTAAGTACCCCGGGCATCCGTAACACCGCGAGGCATTAGGGTTTTTACTTCTTAGTCGAGCGTCTGTAGCACCCAGACCAAGCCAAAGTACCCCGGGCATCCGCAGCACCGCGAGACATTAGGGTTTTTGTTTCTTGGTCGGGCGTCCGTAGCACCCAACCAAGCTTAAGTACCCCGGACATCCGCAACACCGCGAGGCATTAGGGTTTTTGCTTCTTAGTCGGGCGTCTGTAGCACCCAGACAAAGCCTAAGTATCCTGGGCATCTAAAGCACCGCGAGGCATTAGGGATTTGTTTCTTGGTTGGACGTTTGTAGCACTCAGACTAAGCCTAAGTACCCCGGGCATCCGCAGCACCGCGAGGCATTAGGGTTTTAGTTTCTTGGTTGGGCGTCTGTAGGACCCATAGAAAGCCTAAGTACCCCGAGCATCCGCAGCACCGCGAGGCATTAGGGTTTTGTTTCTTGGTTGGGTGTCCGTAGCACCCAGACCAAGCCTAAGTACCCCGATCATCCCACAGCACCACGAGACATTAGGGTTTTAGTTTCTTGGTTAGGCGTCTGTAGCACCCAGACCAAGCCTAAGTACCCCGAGCATCTACAGCACCGCGAGACATTAGGGTTTTAGTTTCTTGGTCAGGCGTTTGTAGCACCCAGACCAAGCCTAAGTACCCCGGGCATCCACAGCACCGCGATGCATTAGAGTTTTTTGCTTCTTGGCCGGGCGCCTGTAGCATCATCCCAAGCCTAAGTACCCCGGGAATCCGCCGCACAGTGAGGCATTAGGGTTTTGTTTCTTGGTTGGGCGTCTGTAGCACCCAGACCAAGCCTAAGTACCCTGGCATTCGCAACACCGCGAGGCATTAAGGTTTTAGTTTCTTGGTCGGGCGTCTGTAGCACCCAGACCAAGCCTAAGTACCCTGGGCATCCGCAGCACCGCGAGGCAATAGGGTTTTGTTTCTTGGTCGGGTGTCCGTAGTACCCAGACCAAGCCTAAGTACCCCGGGCATCCGCAGCACCGCGATGCATTAGGGTTTTAGTTTCTTGGTCGGGTGCCTGTTGCACCCATACCAAGCCTAAGTACCACAGGCATCCGCAGCACCGCGAGGCATTAGGGTTTTTGCTTCTTGGTTGGCGCTTGTAACACCCAACCCAAGCCTAAGTACTCCGGGCATCCGCAGCACCGCGAAGCATTAGGGTTTTATTTCTTGGTTGGGCGTCTATAGAATCCAGACCAAGCCTAAGTACCCTGGGCATCCGCAGTACCGCAAGCCATTAGGGTTTTATTTTCTTGGTTGGACGTCTATAGCACTCAGACCAAGCCTAAGTACCCCGGACATCCGCAACACTGCGAGACATTAGGGTTTTGTTTCTTGGTTGGGCGTCCGTAGCACCAAGACCAAGCCTAAGTACCCCGAGCATCCGCAGCACCGCGAGACATTAGGGTTTTGCTTCTTGGTCGGGCATCTGTAGCACCTGGACCAAGCCTTAGTACCCCGAGCATCAGCAACACCGTAAGGAATTAGGGTTTTAGTTTCTTGGTCGGGTGTCTGTAGCACCCAGACCAAGCCTAAGTACCCCGGGCATCCACAGCACCGCGAGGCATTAGGGTTTTTGTTTCATGGTTGGGCGTTCGTAGCACCCATACCAAGCCTAAGTACCTCGGGCATCCGCGACACCACGAGGTATTAGGGTTTTGTTAGATGTACTGGCACTTTGGTGATGGCATGTTCCTTTATTTCATGAATTCACTGCAAGACAGTAAGGATACACAGGAGAGTACGTAGCATGCCATACAAATCTTACCGAGGGTGACAGGGTTGGAGGCAGCTGGCCCGCTCTGACCTCTTGAGATTTTCGGTCATGTCCACCTGTGAATGGTCGCTTCCTCCAGTTATCCTTCCTGCTCCCTCGAGTTTTTTCGTGACTCGAATCTGACTTCCCCACTGTAGCATCCCCGAGATACCAGTTGGTCCCCTTTGAGTTCAGCCACTCTGTCGCTTACCGGGAATTTTATCTTCTGGTGATAGACAAAGACCACCGCCTGGAAGACACTTAGCGTCGGGCGGCCCAAGATGACATTGTAGGATGAGGGAGCGTCCAAGATCAAAAAAGTTGTCCTCCTGGTCCTCTCGAGCAGGTCGCTGCCCAATTATAGCGATAGGGTGATTTTCCCTATTGGTTGTACTCGATACCCGGTGAAGCCGAACAGTGGGGTCGAGATCGGAAGTAATTCATCCTCGTCGATCAGCATCTGATCCAAAGTAGCCTTGTACAGGATGTTCATGGAACTTCCTGTATCCACGAACATGCGCTTGACCTCATAGTTGGCGATGCGGGTAAGGATCACCAGGACATCTTCATGGGGAGCTTCCACCTCTTCCAAGTCTTCGGGACCGAATAGATCGTAGGGTTGTGACCCTGGCTTCGGCTTGTCCCGATTGCATAGTTCTCTAGGCACTGGGTGTTGGACTTCCTTGCCCGATGGGAATCTCATCCAGTGGGTCCTCCAGAGATTACTCCCACATGCCCAGAGGGCGGGCCGCGCACAGGGGTCTTGCCCTTCTTGGGGTCTCTTTCCAAGGAGGGAGACTTGCAAGGTGCAGGCCCCGACTCCTTCCCTTGACCACGACCGAGACTGGTGTCGGGTCTCGTTTCTCTCAACTGCCTCCGTTGGGAGAAAAGCTTCGCCGAGGGAAATTCCGACGATACCCCGTCTTCTTCCACTTCCTCCGAGGTTTGGGGTCTACCTCTTCACTTAATTTTTTCTTCAAGACATGACACTCCTCGGTGGAATGTGTGGTACTATCGTGGAAGCTGCAGTACTTCATCAGTGGCTCTGGCTGCTCGATGTCCACTGTCTCGGCCAGTTTCCGTCTCCCAACCCACTGGTCCTTCCCCGGGTGAAGGTCTTTTCCTTGGGTTGGTGCTGGGCGTTCCCTCCTTTCGGACGGGGTAATGGCTTGAGGGGGGACTCCGACTGGTTCCTTGCGACGGACGAATTGCACCTCCTCCACGTTGACGTGCTTAACCGAATGTCCCAGCAGATCATCGAAGCTGGCGGGCGGCTTCTTCACCAATGGTCAAAAAAATTCCCTTCCGAGATCCCTTGGGTGCAGGCGCTGACGAGGATTTCCGACGTCGCACTTGGCACATCTTGTGCCACCTGGTTGAACCGCTGGATGTACTTCTTGAGCGGCTCCTTCGGCTTCTGCTTGAGAGCGAATAGATTGAGTGTCGTCTTCTGATAGCGACGACTACTAGCGAAGTGGTGGAGGAAGGTGGTTTTAAACTCCATGAAGGAGTTGATAGAACCTGGGGCAGCCTCTGGAACCATCGTTGGGCTACTCCAGATAGGGTGTTCAAGAACACCAGACACTTTACACCGTCGGCTTACTAGTGTAGAAGTGCCGCATTTTCGAACTTACAGACATGATCCTCCGGATCTATCTTCCCATCGTAATCAGCAATCCCAGGCCCGCAAAACTGCCTCGGCATGCGGTTTTCTATAATCTCGGATGACAAGGGAGTAGAGGGAGCCTTAAAGGAGGCCTTAGGTTCCTCCTTCTTCCCCTGTCCCTCCTTGTGTCTCAGCGCGCTAGAGGCTACCGAGTTAGCCTTCTTCGTATCTCTGGAAGAGTCTCGCCGGTGATCCAGGGCTGCTCCGGCGCGTCGCCCCGTTAGTGTGACGGATCTTCGCGGTTGGAGGTGCGAGATGGAGATTCTGAGGATCTCCTCCCGCACAGAAACACCTCGATGTGGGGCGGCGTGCTCGATTTGGTGCTGTTCGAGCGCCTCTTTGATGACTTTGGCCACTAAGCGATCCAGTTCCTCCTTCGTCAAGACAATGGATTGTCCCGCCGGTTCTGCCATCGGTACTCTTTCAGGTACTTTACTGGTTTCCCACAGACAGTGCCAAACTTGTTCCAGAAGGAATCGACGTCGACGGCCAGTCACTAGGGTTCAACCCACGCGGACGTTGATGCTAGAGGAGGGACTCAAACCCTGCGAGATTAACACGAGCGTTAGGGGAACACGCCGGAGGTTGTCCGGCGGAGCCCACTCTGACGCTCAAGTCAGTGCCTCAATCTAGGAGATGAAGAGAAGACAAAAGAGTATGAGTAATGTAGAGAAGGTGTAACCCCCTTACCAGAGGGGTTGGAGTACCTTTTATACCTGCGGCGGCTGCCTCACGAGTCTCCATGATCTTTGCCACGTCCCCCCGATTTGTCGATTACAAGATAACCTTTGCAACGGTCCACGCCGTCATTAAGTTCGGACCGTTACGACAATTATGGGTCATGATGACTCTGTGATAATTGGCTATGGTTATCCGCAGATCCGAAGAAAGGGGGACCGTTCCTTGAGGCCAAATGCTTCTTGGGCTCCGCTTCCCCGAGGTGATCTCGGGATCTTCTGGCCCAGGGTCTGGGGCATTTTCCCTTCCCGAGATGGTCTCGAGGATATGACTTCCTGAGGTGATCTCAAGAGTTCCTCTTCTGATTTGATCCCGAGGCGTGTCTACCCGCGGAGGTCTTGGGGGATCTCCTTCTCGAGAGGGTCTAGGGAGCCATGGAGAGAGAGTCATTCAGACTCGACACTTCTTGCCACATAACTTCTTTCATCCACGTATCAGCTACGGGGTGCTCAATCCCATCATCGACCAAAGGTCATTGTCGATGCCCAAACGATAATTGAATATCTATAACAAAATATCACATCATTTCACGTTCTAAATTTCTATTATGTATTATTTGTCATCCAAACCTATCTTTTAATAATTTTGTCGGAGGTTAAGATTTTGTCATTTTTTTAATCTTTTATGAAGTTAGAGTTAAGTATTTGAGATTATTTATATATCTATTTAATTATTTTTAATTAAATTTTTGTCAATAATATTTTATAATTTTTTCTTAAAATAATAAATTCTTAAATATCTATTACTTGATATTCTACTAATCAGATTATTTTCAACATTTATATTTAAATAAAAAATCTAATAATTTTCGTTCTGTTAATAGCTTTATTAACTTATAAATCAAAGGAACGTTAATAAATCTTATTATTAGTAGTAGTAGTAGGAATTTCATACTCTTTTATTTGATAATATAAAAATATAAATATTATTATAAAATTATAATTAAATTATAAAAACTTTTTCCTTGTATACACTATGGTGGTAAAAAGGATGATTCGCTCATCCTTAGTATCCCGTCAATTCATTTCAGGACTAATACGGAAGAGATAAATTACGGAGGTTATTAACCCGAATATTATGGCCAGTGAATGGAGAAGACGAGCACAAAAATATGGAAAAAGGAGAATTTGGGATGATCGGCCCGACCCCATGAAAAATTCATTTAAGGGATCTTTTAGTTGAGTAAATCTTGAAATGGATTTGAGATCCTCTGTTTTTTTAGCTACTGTGAAATTTATTTAGGTGTTTCAATGAGGTTTTGACGCGAGGGCTTATCAAGAACACCCTTATTTATTATGTAATTGATGAATTATAGGGGTTTTCAGTGGGGAGCATTATGCTCGGTTTTAACTTTGTGAATTATGAGTTTGTGGTAGTGAGCTAATAGCTTGATATGGAGTTGTTGATTTTGGGAATGCTATCCAATTTTGGGGATGTGTAGTGGGCTTCATTGGATTGGTGATTGTTGTAAGTTTTAGTTTTGAGGTTGGATCACTAATATGAGGTCTTTCCTTGCTGAGTCCAATCTAATTCATGGGTTAATATGGATTACATGGTTGGGTCTAATTATGAAATAATATTTAATTAGGTTGATTTAATGAACGTTACGATTGGGGCTATCCTAATTAAGTTTGATATTTAGTTTAACTAGTTATTACATATATACGTAGCTATTTGTTTATATGTAGTTTAGCTACTTTTAGTAATTTTTATAAATAACTAAACTGTGTCTTTGATACAAGATATTGATCATTTGCGTGTATTCAATCAGGAGACTCTTTCGGATACACACTACATTACGAGACGGATACTCCTTGCTTGATTCTTTAGCTCCTTGCGTTTATTTACCTTAGCTTTTCTTTACTTGTTTTCCTGCTTGATACTTTTCTTTACTTGATCTTTGAGTTAAAAATTCAAATTATCAGTTATACAATCTCGACTTTTGTTTTCTGATCTGAAGAGTACCGCTAGTATGCATGTATTTTAGAAATATCATATGGCCTATGTAGGATTTGGTTGACATTAGATATACTCTAACCAATAGATTAGTTGCATATTTGTTTATTATGGTTCTGATTTGGGTACATGTGTATGCACTTTGGTATCCTGCACTATGTTGTATTTGTTGCATTGGTGGTTATTGACTTCCTTGTGGTTTAACCGTCGTCAGTCATATAGGGGTCTACCCACTCGACCACTCATGGGTAGTGGTAGTTGTCAAAGTGTGAGTGACCGTCCTGTTGTGTTACTCTCAACCACTCATGGGTAATAGTAGTTGTTGGAGTAGTAGCCGACGGTGACACCTCCTTTGTTATTATGAGGGATAGGTAGAGCGGTTGTACTCCCCCGTTGGGTACTAGAGCTGTTGTGCTCCCCTTCTTAGAGAGGTTATTCCTCCTTGTTCTTGGGTATTAGAGCAGTTGTGCTCCTCTGGGTCATTGATATAGAGTGGTTGTCCTCCACTTTTCTTTGTTAGTGAGAGCCCTAAAGTCAATTATATGATGATTAGCTAAGGACTTTTGTATCATATTCTATTATTAATAAAGGCAAGTTTGGTTATTATACTTTATATTTGCGCCAAATAACTAAGTATAATAATATCCTTGGGTAGTAGGTTCTTATCTACAACATATAGATTGGTTGAATCGATAGTGAGATGATGTAGAGAACATTATACTAAATCATTCCTAGTCAAGCATTAATATTCAAGGACAATATTAATGCATGGAGACTAGCATGTAGGTCAATTTGATGACTTAAGCTCACAAGTCATGGATATGTGATATTAAGTTAACACATGGCTATACATTAGAAAATGTGTACTGATTTGACCCAATATAAGAAAGTTTCATAAATTATCATATGAGTGTCATAAACTTTCTCATGTGACTATTAGTATGAATAGTCCTTAGACCTGAAATCACTACGGTTCCCTACATATATAAGAAGTTATATACTTTGGTATCGTCAAACGTCACCCGTAATAGGGTGGACTATAAAGGCGATCACTGGGTATGTAATGAATTATGCGGAGAGATGTGAGTGATGTAGATGTGATCTATCCCTCCCATATGACGGGAGTGATATCTATGAGTCTCTTGATCGAGTAGGACTACTAAAATGCATGACCATACTCAAATAAGTCAATATGAGATATTGAGCACATTGATTTGAGTAAGTATACTCGGGGATCAAGAAACACAAAGATTGATCGAGGATAACACGATCTATGCCTCATTGGTCAATCAAGATATTGAGGATAGAAGGACAAGGTCATACATTATTATAGTCACTAAGGTTTAAGTCGGGTCTCGACTTTCTCGTCACTTGGGTAGCAATGATGCATTGCTAGATGTCGCTCATTGCTTATGTGTCTAAAACATTTTAGACACATTGCCAACGTTACGAGAATCTATTGGGTCAAATACTAAGGGCACTATGCTTCAGAGATTAATTGATCTTAGTTTGATTAAGATTTGATCCGAATTGAATTAATTGAGTTAGACTCAAGTGAATCCAATTGGATTATAAGATTGAGATCTAATTTGAATCAGACTTATTTAGATTAGACTCAAACACATTTGAATGAGATATTAATTCATTAAAATATTTAATAAATTAATAATAGAGAAAGATGAAAAGTTTCTCTTCATTGGGTGAAGAAAAGTTGAAGAGTCATATGAGAAACATATGCTCTAATTGAGTTTTATTGACTTTTATGGAGGAAAGTTAAAGAGACGAAAACTCTTCATATTCATAGAATGAGTACAAAAGAGTTTCTCTTGTCATTTGGATGAAGTACTTGTCATTTTTCTTCCCTTCATTCCCTTGGCAGAAATCCCTTCTTCTCCCTCTCCATCTTGCTTTATGAATCTCCTCTTATGGCTAGCACCACAAAGGAGATTTTTCTCTGAAGCTTGAGAGATCGTGTTTGTTTGGATACGCATAGAGGCACGGATACTTGAACGTACAAGAGATCCGGCATACTTCGGACAAGCGGGATAAGCGAATGACACACGCCAAAGGTATACCTATAAGATAGGAATTTGTAGATCAACTTTGTATGAGTTTTATTTCACATAGATCGCTCGTGGGATCTATTATTTCCGTTGTGATTTTTAAATGTTTATGCCTATAAATCCCTACAGTGGTATCAGAGCCACTTGCGAAAGATCGTACAACGTTTTATGTACTTTTGTATGTGATATAGAAGTAGGATAAGTTTTTATTATAGGTTGCACATAATTGTATGAGTAATTTATCTTTATGCAAAAGTTTGTGTTGATCAAACTAAAAGGCTATAACATCATCATTCATATAATAGCGTGCTATAGTCCGATTTCTCTTGAGAAAATATTATAACCTTTGGTGTTCATGTTGATGAAGTTGCGTCGATCTGTTGTGAACATATTGTGCATTTTTGTCGCAAGGATGCATCAATGGAACAATAAGGGTCTTGAATTCATTTTGATGGATCTAGGGCAGCGACTCATTCAAGGAGTCAACAAAAGAAATTTTGTTTCTTTTGCGGCGGGACCGCCTTGAGGTTTCTGCTCATGAGTGATTTTTGCACTCATAATAAAATTAATATCCTAGATCTATTATGTGTGATTGATGGTATCATGCATGGTTATGGCCTTAACCCAAATATGATTGGATGTATATGTGTGTGTGCATGTTGTAATGTAATTCATAATATGACCTGTATTCGTGCCTTACCTCTATTTTTCTAGTTATAAAATAGATTTAGACTCGAATGTAACTTGAGTTTTCCTAATTTGTAATATACAAAATGAGGAGTGGAATGTCAATTGGAGGATAAAGTTACAAGACGAATGCCGACAACACATGACGACTAAAGGATGCACTTGGAGAAAATGTTATCCCTAGATTGACCATTGATTTTCTCATTGACTTGAGAAGATCATAGTATACGGTCCATAACCATGTCACATTTTACCACTTATATGTTGATATATGCAATGCGTGTAAGTGATGCATGATTAGATAAACATTTATCTTAATTAAGTCAACTCGATATGCCTATCAAAGTTTGGTACTCATAAATTACATTGATCATTTTTTGTTGGGTTTGCCAAAGCAAAGCGACACATTTTATCTTGGTAGACTGCGAGAGGACAATTATGATGCCCCGCTATCGAACTTTGGGTGAGACTTAACTATGTCACCTCAATTGGATTGAGAAACTTAGAGGCATATCCCAAAAGTTAGGAAAATTGGGTAAGAGAACAATTATACTAAGTCTTGGACGATTAACCAAAACTAACTCAAGATGATGTATAATGTGGGTCTTGTCCCTTTTGTTTCCAAGAGTTGCATAAGATGTAATTGGTAAATATTGCCTACCTAATTATACCAAGTCTTGGGCGATTAGCCAAAGCTAACTCAAGATGAGGTATAATATGGATCTTGTCCCATATGAATATGGTCGCTATTTGGTTTGGAGCTAGTAGTTTGGGCAAATTGAGATTTGTCTACATCCATGACTAGCCCCTACCAAAGCTCTATGATATAGTGGGAGTATCATTTAATTAAAGATCTACTTAAATGATCTAGATATGATAATTATTTCTGCATGTTTTACGGTTGTAGATCACCATGTCAACTAACACGTTAAATACTCTCTCTCTCTCTCTGCGATCCATCCTTGAGAAGGACAAGCTCAACGGAGCTAATTTCCCGGACTAATACAGAAACTTGAGGATCATCCTCAAGTAAGAACGAAAACTGTACGTCCCAGAATAATTTCTTCCAGAAGCACCCATCATTATCGTCACTCGTGCCAAAAAAATACTTACAAGAAGCATCAGGATGATCTACTCTATGTATCATGTCTCATGCTTGCCACCATGAACTCTGAGCTTCAAAAGCAACATGAGAACACGGATGCACATGATATGGTTGAGCACCTAAAACAACTATATTAAAGGCAAGCTAGGCACGAGCAGTTTAAGGCGTCTAAGGCCCTATTTGCATGCAATATGAAAGAAGGAACTCCTGTAGGAACTCACGTACTCAAGATGATTGGGTATGCCAAGAACCTTGAAAGACTAGGATTTTCACTAGGCCAAGAATTGGCCACGGACCATATCCTGCAATCATTGTCGGAAGGGTACAATCAATTTGTCATGAACTATAACATGAATGAAATTGATAAGTCATTGCCTAAGATGCTCAGTATGTTGAGAACTGCTGACCCCAATCATAAGAAAACCAAGACTAGTAATGTATTGATTGTGGGATTGGATCGAATCGATAGAGGGGGGTGAATAACGATCGGAAACTTTTTCGGAAAGTGAAGAGTAATTGCACAGAGGAAAATGAAAACCAATCGCTAACACAATTTGTTTTTACTTGGTTCGGAGTCGCGGTCGGCTCCTACTCCAAGGCCCACGGTCCTTGACCGTTTACGATGGACAATTGTATATTTTCGTAAAAGATTACAAGTCAAGAGTACAAATATAGAATTGAAAAGTAATTACAACACTTAACAAAATTAGCTTTTGCCAACGATCGGAGAGGTTGGAAGTTTCCGGAGCAGCGGGTCGTCGTCAGCGCTTGAATCACAAGTAGGGAACTGTTGGATCGAGTAAACACGATAGAGGGGTGGTGAATATCGTGAAAACGTTTCGATTGAAAAGAGTAAGTACGCAGCGGAATTTAAACAAAACACACACAGAACTCAAGTAGTTTTACTTGGTTCGGAGTCGCGTTCGGCTCCTACTCCAAGGCCCACGGTCCTTGACCGTTTACTGCGGGCAATTCTATAGTAGCGCAAAAAGGTTACAAAAATTATTACAATATGAGTGCAGTAACTAAACAAATGTACTCTTCATTACCGACGCCCGGTGTGGATCGTACTTGGGAGCGGAGGGTCGTCGTCGACGCTAGAATGTCGAGAACGGAGTTTGCCGGAGCAGAGCGCTTGAACGAAGAGCTTGGAAGCGTTGGAAAAAGTGATTATAAAGCCTTAGGGGTTGAGCCCCTTTTATACTGCTCCTGGGGGCGCCCTGGACGCTGGGGGCGCCTGACACGTGCCTACGGATCCGAGAAACCTCATCCGCAGCTCGGTCAGCGCTTATCCCTCCAGAATCGGCCTCGGAGCTGACGGGGGCGCCCGGGACACTGGGGGTGCCCCGATTGACTTGGTCTGCTGGCTTCGCGGCTGATTTTACTTTGATCGTTGGTTGGCTTGGACCCAGGGCGCCCGAGACATCCAGGGTAACCAGGACCATCAGGGCGCCCGGGACCTTGAGGGTGCCTGTCCCAATAAGCTTCCAAAGCGATTCTTGCTTAGCTGTTCGTTTGGCTTTGACCTTGGGCGCCCGGGACCTCCCGGGCGCCTAGCCCAGCTGCTGCCCCTCTCCTTTGGGGCGTTCTGAGCTACAGAAACACATTCCTTTGGTTTCTGCATTCAAGGTTAGTTCCACAACAAACAAGACAAGAATGCTAGTTAGTTTTTTTTCCAGCCGTAGCTGTCTTGGTTTTGACTTCGAGTCTCCCAAATGGAACCCTAGGTCGAACCGACTCCTACTGTTCCCTCGACGGGGAACGCGTCCTCACCTACTCCTCTCAGGAGAGTTTACCTTTTGCCAACCGGCTCCTCCGGTTGGACTTTTGCCCGATCACCTGACCAGGTCTTCGTGCCCACCTTCCGAGCAGGTCTTCGGTGCCCAGCTCCTTGACAGGGCTTCGTGCCCAGTCCTCGACCAGGACTTCGTGCCCACCTTCCGAGCAGGTCTTCGGTGCCCAGCTCCTTGCCAGGGCTTCGTGCCCAGTCCTCGACCAGGACTTCGTGCCTAGTGTACCTAGGGCTTCTTTCCTGCACACTCAGTGAACACATTAGACCAAAATAACATCTTAACTTTTGAACCCTTTGCCCTTATCAAAATCCAGGTTCGACTTAGGTGCTGCCTGCACCAACAATCTCCCCCTTTTTTATTTATGGCAACCCGGTTCAAAAAGTTATGTTTAACCAAAAAATAGGTAAAATGTGAATTTAATTTTCTTCCCCTTGAAGGAATCTCCCCCTAGTTTTTTCAAAGATTTGCGAGGTTTGAAAAAGTTTCTAAGTTTAAAAGGGAATTGATTTTTCAACACTTAGAACATTTTCAAAAACTTAGAAAATTTTCAAGTAAATTATTTAGTTTTTGCACTTTAGAAAATTTTCTAAACTTCTTCTGAAGTTTTAATACTTAGAAAATCAGAAATTTTAGTACAAGAAGAATTTCTACCATATTTTTGAGTTGTGAAAAATTTTTCCAATCTCTTTAGCACTTTAGAAAGTTTTTAAGATAATTTTGAAATTAATACTTAGAAACTTTTCTATAAGTACTTAGAGAAATTTTGAACATAGCTTAAGTCAAGTACTTAGAAATAATTTTGAAAACAGCTTAAGTCAAGTACTTAGAAATAATTTTGAAAACAACTTAAGTCAAGTTCTTAAAAATAATTTGGAAAACAGCTTAAGTCAAGTACTTAGAAATAATTTTGAAAATAGCTTAAGTCAAGTACTTAAGAATAATTTAATGCAATTGACTTAAGGGATTTTACTTTTGAAATTTTACTTTTTGAAGAAGGATTTTTGAAAAAATTTTAAACCTTCTCTCCTTTCCAATCTCTCCCCCTTTGCCATATATATAAAAAAACAATATAGTAAAATAATATAGCAGAAGAAGTAAGGTGCTGCACTGAACCAATTCAAGGTATAAACTGGACCAAATCAATTTGAATATCTCTTTCGGGTCCTGTCTAACCCAATTAGCTACTTACTTACTGTTATAAACAGTAGTTTTCGCTAGGGTTAGTCAAGTTAAGTGTTCTGTTCAAGTTAGATTTTCTAAGCTTGACACTTAACCTGATTGTTATTTAATTTGTATTTAGTGCCCCAATTACTGCAGATGCACTGACTTAAAGCATCTTGAATTAAGGCAAGGACCTAAGCATCTCAACCCATTCTAGGTTATCAATCAAAAGTACCCTAAGGTGCTTGTGAGATGCTGGCTTCTAGATCTATAAGTGCATGCCGTTCTAGGGTTAGGGTCTAGGCTAAGTCTATTTACGAAAAAACTTAGTTTTGAAAGGGGTAATTTTTCAAAAAAAACTAAGTCAAAAAATTATTTTAAAAATACATAAAGAAAATGATTCTTTAAAATTATGTAGGAACTGATTTTAAAATCAAGTAATAAAGCAGTTACAAAAAAATAGAAGTAGAGCAAACCTATTCTATCAAGCATAACCCTAACTGTCTTCTTAGTGAGCTGAACTCAGACTCAGGTAGGGGTTTGGTGAATATGTCAGCTAAGTTAGATTTAGAGTCTACAAGCTTAAGGACTATCTCACCCCTGACTACATGATCTCTTACGAAGTGGTGTTTGACTTCTATGTGGTTAGTTCTTGAGTGTTGGATTGTATTCTTAGTTAGATTAATTGAACTTATATTGCTAATGTAGACTTGAATTTGGGTATAGTTAAGCTGGAAGTCTTTAAGAGTGTGCATCAACCATAAGAGTTGTGCTACACATTCTCCCAAAGCAACATACTCAGTTTCAGTTGTGGATAGAGCTACACAGTGTTGTTTTCTACTGCACTAACTTACTAGACTATTTCCTAACAGTTGGCAGCTTCCACTTGTACTCTTTCTATCTAGTTTACAATCAGCATAGTCAGAATCCGAGTATCCTGACAAGTCAAAAGTTGAGATCCTAGGATACCAAATCCCTACATTTAGGGTACCCTTAACGTATCTTAGTATTCTTTTTAGTGCTGCTAAGTGAATTTCCTTAGCACATGTTTGGTATCTAGCACACATTCCTACAGCAAAAAGGATATTAGGTCTACTGGCTATAAGATACAGTAGACTTCCAATCATACTTCTATAAAGTTTAAGGTCTACTGATTTACCATCAGGGTCACTATCTATTTTTACATTTGTGGCCATGAGGGTACTTATGTTTTTGGAGTTGTCCATTTTGAATTTCTTTATTAACTCCTTAGCATATTTGGATTGATGGGCATAGTTTTCATCCCTAGTTTGCTTAATTTGTAACCCTATAAAGAAGTTGAGCTCACCAACTAAGCTCATTTCAAATTCATTTTTCATTATTTTAACAAATTCTTTTAGAAAATTTGAGTTGGTGGATCTAAAAATTATATCGTCGACGTAGATTTGTGCAATAATGATGTCCTTTTCTAAGGTCTTAATAAATAGGGTTGAGTCAATTTGCTCCTATTTAAATTCTTTAGAAATTAGGTAGGTTGATAAGCGTTCATACCATGCCCTAGGTGCTTGTTTTAATCCATAAAGTGCTTTAGTGAGTTTGTAAACATGGTCAGGTTTTTTTAAGTCCTCAAAACCGGGGGGTTGTCCTACATAGACTTCTTTCTTAATAAATCCATTTAGAAAGGCTGACTTTACATCCATTTGGTAGAGTTTAAATCCTTTATGGGATGCAAAGGCTAACAACATCCTAATGGACTCAAGTTGTCAGCCCTGAAACCTAGGAGCCGTTGATCCAATAGAAAATCGGATAGCACTTCCCCTGTTCGGTGAACAATTTACACATACATAACACAAGTATAACAATACCATGCAGTTTATATGGGCCTCAGGCCTCTAATCCAAACAGAATAACAATATATATGACAATATGCAAATAAAACCAAAATCCGAACTTATCTGAGCTGCCAGGGGGCAGGAACGCAGCAAAAACTACACATAGTCCAACATAGGACTCAAAAGTACAATCCCATAAAGTCAACCACAAACTACAAGTCCACGATAATCCAATGTAACGAAATAAAACATAACATGGTCCAAAAATAGAAAGTAACTCATAAAACCAAATCAGGTGTAGTAGCAAGCACGGGACTGGCGACTCGGACCCTCCTGGCAGATATCAACCTGAAAGTAGAAAATATGGCAACGGTGTGAGTCCAAATAAACTCAACGGATACCTATACAGATATGCATAGTAGGTTATACTAACAATAAGAGTCTATGCTAATACAGTCTCATATAAATAATAGACAAGGGTATACACTGAAGAGATTGAATAAAGGTACATACCAGAATTCATCTATCCTACAGAGGATGAAATAAATCCCTATGGAACAAGTATAACAATATAATCCAAGGTAAACAAGTCTCTAGTATATGCATGTCAATCAAGTGCAGAAATCAAATGCAGCAAATAATGCACGATGCAAAATATGCACATGGTGCAATGATATGCGTCACCCCTGACACCAATCAGATCATCGTCCACCTGTCATAAATGAACGTCCGAAAGGGTAGAGTTATGACAACTGTACGCACCCTGCTATCACTGCTCCTGAGTGACTGAGTGGACAGGATGCTGGCGGAGGTCACTCTCCTACCCCAAGCAATGGGAGAGTCTAGCTCTTATCTTCTCGTGTCTCAGGACGAGAAGGGATCCCTAGCTGCTACCACGCACCGGAACCACCCTCCAAATAGTGACCGTGCGGAGCAATACAGGGCAAATGCACACACCCTATGGTAGCCACTACCCCTAAGTGGATGTGTGTGCATATCCTCATGTAACTGACGATGGGCTCAGACTACATAGGAGCCGATGATCGTCAGCATGCAATAATGCAAGGATGGTGCATGGCCCAAACACATATACACCCACCAAGTCCTCAACTAACACCTACGTGTGCTAGGTATAGGTTTGAACCCTATATTATGGAATACAAGTAACCTACTAGGTATACTAAAAAAGTAACCAGTGATCTATCAATGTCAAAATACAAGAGGGAACATATCTCTACATCTATGCATATATATGTATATATATATACATGGCAACTATTGAGATTGTATGGAGCTAAACGGGAGATAACCTCAAGGATAAGCAACATATATCAAATGCAGGTATACTAAGGCAGATATAGCATACAATCTTACTGTTATCTATAACAAACTATGCATAGCAATATGACAATATCTAAAAGATAAGTCAAATGGTACCAGCCTCAAAAGAGATGCTCGTATCAAAAAAAGAACCTCCTGTCTGGTAATCAGCAATGATAACTCCAATCAATGTCCTGTATCAAAGGCATAATGTTTAGCTACAATAATATATAATTTATAGCTAACTAAGCTATTCCATGTAATTAGGATCGTTCTAATTATCGTCGTTTCATCTAATTAACCACAATTAGATGATTAACCCTTAATTATCCCAAATTATCCCTATTAGATTCCTATTAGGTTTTGGAATCCGATATTAACCCAACTACTAATAATATTCTATAGATTCAATACATTGGTAAATACCTCAATTTAGATCAATATAACTCCAATTCATCCAATATCTAATTTGCAATTACTTAATTAATACATCGACC